>JAASFS010000639.1:0-14018 GCA_023333865.1 Globisporangium perplexum | reverse complement strand
GAACCGCGCGTACTACCCGCAGATCGCTCACCTGTCGGAAGCCGAGCTCTTCAGCAGCCTCTCGTACGTGCTGCTGTACGCGTCGCTCGAGCTGCTCTCGTTGCTCGCGATCGGCGTCGTGATCAAGCGCCAACTCGGCATCTCTCCAAGACAACGAACAAGTTCGTTGGCACCGTGAGATTCATGAAGCTCAGTCTTTTGACCAGATCGTTACCACGGGAAGCTCTTGCCGTTGAAGTCGAAGAACTTGCCCGTGTCGGCGAGCGAGAGCTCGGAGAACGTGGCCATGAGCGCGTTCACGCTGGTGTCGGTGGAGACGGCACCGTCCGCGTACCCGTTCATCTCCGTGGCGACGAGACCCGGGTGCATCACGAAGGCGGCGATACCGTCGCGTTTGAGATCGCGCGCGAGGTTGGCGTTGAGCATGTTGGTCGCCGCCTTGGACGCGCAGTAGGCGTAGTAAATGCCGAACTGTGCCGCGTTGTCGTTGGTAACCATGAAGTCGACACTGCCGAGAAACGATCCGATTTGCACGACCGACGCGGCACCGCGCGCTGCCACCGCATTCTTCAGGCTCGGCACGAATGCGCGCGTGACGAGGAACGGACCGCGCTGCTTGTGGAGGGTGAGAAGAGACTTGAGAAAGTGGCTGCGTGTGCGGTGGACAGCAAAAGCTCGAATGACGACGAACAGCGGCGACACGTTGGAGCATCGTGGTACCACAGGGACAGTAGCGGCGCAGTACTTCATAGTAGCTGTGGAGCGTCCGCCGCCATCAACCACTGCCGGCGACTCATTCACCACCAAGTCCGACCGAACCGCCTTGCACCTGATCCTCTCGCAGTACCGGTCTGTTGAGCGTCGACACAGTCGCTTGACTGTCGTGTTGCATTCACTCGAGTGGAACTCGCAGTGTTGAGTCGCTTCTGGCGCAGTGCAGTGCAGTGCAGTGCAGAGCGGCGAGCCAGCAGTTCTCGAACTCGAGAACCGGAACATTGCAAATCACGCGTGCCCTTCGCAGGCATGCAATAGGATCGCGTCGACCTCCTCGTCCGCGTGATCTGGCGAGACCAAGAGCGAAATCAGTGGTGGTTTACCAGCGCAACGAGAGCTCGATGCTCGCGCGTGAGGCAGGTCGAAGCCGACCGCTCGACGGCATCGACGCTCGCGATCTGGCTGCGCTGCCGCGACCTGCTGGTCGAGAACCACGGGCGGGTGTCTTTGCAGCAGCTCAAGCTGCTCGCGGACGCCAACTCGTCGGCTTCCACCGACCCGTGGTGCGGGAACCGCTACCTCAGCGAGGTGGGCGGCGATAGCTCCGTCGATGCGACTGCTTCGGGCGATGTCGGATCGCCCTTCGCCTCGAACCCAACGATCCTCGAGAGGCTGGCGAACGAGTGGCCGACGCGCTACGCTCGCGACGCCATGCTGCTCGGCCCCGTGGTGCTGCTGACGCTCGCGCTGATCTGGCGCCTGAAGGCGCTGAACCGCGACGGCGACGACGGCTTCGAGCTGATCGACATGAATAACGGGCAGCGCGCCAATGCCGGCTCGATCCCACGTTCGGCGGCGTAGGGGCAGTCTCCGTGGCAGTGTCGTAAGATGCCGGTCGCGCGTGCAGTCCGTCCAGCGTCATTCTCGCGCCAGGTGCTGTGCTCGAGCGACTGGTCGATGAGGACTTGTGCACCTCAGGCATTTTCCCCTGAATCGCCACAAGGCGAACCGGCGCGCCTTCAGCTGCTCGTTGCGACGGCGTACGCAGGGTGAGAGACGCGATGTCGACAATCTCGCTGGCCATGAGTCCGATCCACTGCGCTGGGAGCGGCAGCCGCACGCGTAAAATCACCGTGAACGAGCGTGTGGAGCAGATCCTGCAGGGTTCGCTGACGATCGAGGACGAGAACGCGCGCGGTGCAAACCGCTCGCCGTCCCGGGAGGGACTCGAGGCGCGCTGCCACCAGATCTCGAGTCTCTACGGCTCCTCGACCGAGGACGCGCTCGTCCGAACGCGGGTGAGGGCGGCGCGGTCAGTGCCGAAGCCCAGTCGGACTCCCGCGACAACCGCGACTGCCTCGCAGCGAACGCGTCGAGTGCCGCCGATTGCGCTCACAAGCGCGAGTGGCGGCGACAGTGGCGCGACGAGCCGAGATGAGCTACACCAGCAGTGCGCTCCGAAAGCGAACAACCTCGTCGCGTCGCCGATCAAACCGGTACGCTGCCTCTCTCTTCAGATGCTGGAGCAACAGCGCCAGGAAGACGAGCAACGATCCAGGCAACAGCAAGAGCCCGCGGAGCCGTCGCCAGTACAGCCCAAGCCGTGGTACAAAGGCTACTCGAGCGCGCACAAGGCCCCGGCGTGCAGCCTGGACGCCAAAGTTCGTCGGTACGGCGCGTACGGCACAGCCAAGATGATCGCCTCGGACACTGTCGCCGGCGCGGCACCGCAGTTCCGACTGCACGAATCGCAGAGCCTCGATGTGATCGCGTTCAGCAACGCGCCGAGTCCGTGGTCGCCGCCACTGCGCGGCTCGCCGACGCTCTGGCCGGAAGACTCCAGCTACGCGACTGGGTGCAAGCTCGAGGCGCGCACGATGCTGCGCTGTCCGTCGCCAGAGTTCCGCTTCCCGACGCACAGCGTCGGCGTCGTCGAGAGCGACGCTCACTTTGAGCGCACGAAAGCAGCGCACGCGGCGGAAGCGCGAGCACTGGAGCAGGCACTCGAGGACGAGAAGGCGGAGCGCAAGAAGGAGATCAAGCACAACCGCGAGAAGCTCGAGACGTGGAAGACCAACTTGCACTTCGAGCCGCTCTCGAGCAAGATGGATCATCCATTCGTCAAGGTGAACGCGCGACGCGCCAAACAATTGACGATTCTCCACACGCCCGAGTACTCATCGGCGTCCAAGTACGACGAGCAGGTCCAGAGACTGACGGAGAAGCGCTTCCCGCTGCGGTGGCGCAACATGGCCATTCTGCTAGACGTCATGCGCCGCACACCGTGTCGACGCCCGGTGCTCCAGGACGTCGAGAAACTCATCGCACTCGCGTACGAGCTCTCGTTCCGGAACGCGAACCCGTGCGCGCTGAGCCGGCAGCAGTACTGGGAGATCCTGCAAAAGGAGTACCCGAACGTGGAGCTGCGGCACGGCAACCGCCTCTTCTCGTCCTATGACTTTAGGATGGAGGACCGGCTCGACATCCGCGTGTTCTTCGGCACGATCCGCGCGCTGCGCGTGCAGCAAGGGACGCCGATCGAGATCCTGAGCCTCAGCTTCCAGGACTTTGACGCAACGAAGCGAGGCGTGGTGGCGAGTCTCGCAGACTTGCGCGCCGCGCTCTCGCTCTGCTGCGGGAGCGAGGAGGAATCTGAGCGCATGGAGGAACTGGCGTCGGATCTCTGGAAGAAGATGGCTGCAGATCTCCAAGCATACCAGTCGCAGCATCCAAGCCAACACCACCACCACCGGCAGCAGCAGCATCACCACTATTCGCACGCCGACCGCGATCTCGGCGAGCGTCGAGACAGCATCAACAGCACGAGCAGCCTGAGCGACACGGAGCGCGAGGCGTTCGAGTCGTGCTCGAGCGAATCCGACGGCTTCCCGCTCGCGTTCGTGCGGTGCGCGCTGCAGAGCGAGAAGCGCGTGCTCGCGCTCTACTCGGAGCTGCTGCTGCGGCGGCGCGAGGAGTGCTTCCGGTCGCCGATTCCTCCGTCTCGGTGACCACAAGCCTTCGTCTACCTTGAAAATCTACCTCGAAAGTAGACCCGACCTCAAGTCACTGCGTCAAAATTCTCGTCGCTTCAGTATCGAGATCTGCCAATTGTTTTGACCGAAAGTCCGAGCGTCGCCTCGCGATCCGAGCTCAGGAGACCGGCGCCATGGCGGACGCCACGCGCTGCGGTCGCCCCGACTGCATCTCGCTGCGCGAGGAGCTCGAGCTGCTGCGCGGAGACCTGCGCGAGCTGGCGGCCGAGAGCGACGCGCTGCACGACGCGCTCGCGACCAAGGACGCCGACGCGCAGCGCGTCATCGCGGCCAAAGACGGCGACCTCGCGCGCCTCTCGGCTCTCGTGCAGCAGCTTACGACGCAGCTGGCAGCCGGAGCGCCAGCAGCAGCAACAGCGGCACCAGCAGCGACAACAACAGAGCGATCCAAGCCGGCACTGCAGACAGATGACGCAGCCGCTGCCGACCGCCTCGCACTCGCGCGGGAGTGCGAGCAGCTGCGCGCTGCCAACGCGGCGCTCGAGACGCAGGTACGCGAGCTGCGCGCCGGCGCCAGAACCCAGGAGCATGCAGCCGCGGCCGCGGCGACCGCAGTGACGCGCGACGCGAAGGACAAGCGCGGCGAGCTGCTCAGCGTGCTGCAGGAGAATGAGCTGCTGCGCGGCGAGAAGGGATCGCTGGAGGCGGCGCTGCGAGCGATGACGGAGGCCGCGAGCGAGAACGAGGCGCTCGTGAAGGCGCTGTACGCGCACCAGAGCGCGTACAAGGACGCCGTGGACGAGCAGACGATCGAGATCACGCAGTTGCACGCCAAGCTCGAGCAGCTCGAGCGCGAGAAGGCGCGGCTCGAGGCGCAGCTCGTCGAGATGGATGAGCGCGAGTGCGACGTGGAGGCGCTGCTGCGAGACGCCAAGCGGACGCACGACGCGGAGACCACCGTGCTGCGCAACGAGTTGAGCGCGCTGCAGAAACGCGCGGCGGAGCTGGAGCAGCAGCAGCAGCAGCAGCTCCAGCAGCAGCGCAAGGCCCAACAGCAGCTCCAGCAGCAGCAGCAGCAGGTGTCGAGCGTCTCCGGAGGCTCCGCGAGCACCCGCACAGCGGCGGACGACACGGAGGAGGCAGAGCGGCAGCTGGAGCTGCTTCAGGAGCTCCGCATCCGCGACAAGCACACGATCGCGGAGCTGACGCACCGCGTGCAGCAGCAGCAGAGTGACCTCGAGAGCCTCGTGGAGCACCTCGATGTGGATGCGGCTGTGGAGAGCGCCGTACAGAGCGCCGTGGCGCAGGAGGCGGCCAAATGCGCGCGCGTGCGGCAGGAGCACAGCAGCCTGACGCGCCGTCTGAAGGAGCAGGGTGAGCTGGTGCGCGAGGTGGAGCTCCGCCAGGCGCGGCTCGAGAAGGAGCTCGCGGTCGCGCGCGAGTGGAATGCCAGGTACGAGCGCGGCGCCGGGCTCGAGGACGTGATGAAGTTCCACAAGCAGCTGCGGCGGCAGCTTGAGACGCAGCAGCAGGCGAACGCGGCGCTGCGGCAGGAGCTGAGCGCGCAGCTCGAGGCCACGGGCAAGTGCCGCGCCGCGTTCGAGCGGCTCAAGGCGGAGAGCGGCAAGGCGCGCGACTTCGAGTACGACGACCTCGCGCTCGAGCGCCACCTGCAGGGCGAGTTGGCAGCGAACCAGGCGGTGGTCACACAGATGGAGCTCCAGCTGCAGGAGCTCGAGCGCGACCGCGTGCGGCTGCTGCAGAAGCTCCGGGAGCAGGCGCGCGTTGGTGGCCTGAAGCTCTACGAGGCGCACGGCGTGACGCCGGAGCAGTGGCGGCTCGTGGAGGAGTTCATCGACCGCGTGCGGCACACACCAGAGGTCGCGAAGCGCATGCTGGCGCCATCGGGTGGGGAGAGCGACAGAGGAGGTGAGTTCGACGACGAGCTCGATGGTAGCAGCGTCGAGCCGAAACCGGCTCGAGACGCGACGGCGGCGAAGCTCGAAGTTGAAGTTGAGATCGTCAACGCGGACAACATGCGGCTCGTGGCGGAGGTGGCTCGGCTCCGCGACGAGCTGGAGCACGCGCAGACGCAGGTCGCTCTCGCTACCAGCCGAGTTGGAGACGACGACGACCGCCACACGCGTGCTCCGAGCGCCGCGGCGGATGACATCAAGCAGATTCGCGAGCAGGTCGAGCGGATCGTGAGAGAGCAGGAGCTGCAGCGGAGCGAGCGAAGGCCGCCAGCGGCGGGCAAGGCGGCCGACGACGCGCCGCTCGATTCGTTGTCTTCGTCCGACGATGGCGAGCAGGTCGTGGCCTCCAGAAGTAGCGACACCGTCGAAGTGCAGCGTGCAGCTGCTCCAGCACCACCAGCTGCGGCTGCTCCAACACCACCAACTGCGGCTGCTCCAGCGCCACCGGCTGCGGCGCCAGCACCACCAGCTGCGGCTACTCCAGCAGCATCGACTGCGGCTACTCCAGCAGCCCCAGCTGCGGTGCCAGCACCACCAAGCGAAGGCGCCGAGCCGCTGGCTCCATCGCGCGCTCCGAGCCTCGAGCCGCCGAGCGACTGGGGGTCTGTCGAGAGCATCGCGGCGGCGGTGGCGACGGCGCTCGAGCACAAGCTGGCACTGCTTCGCGGTGCTCAGCTGCCGCCTGCAGCGCATGACGCTCCGGGCACCGCCGCTGCTCCGACGGCGGACGCACTGGCGTTCGAGAGCGAGGAGGAGATGACGCGCCAGCTCGACGCGCTCGCAGAGCTCAACATGTGTCTGGACGAGCTCGTGCGCGCGGAGGCGCAGAACGCCGCGCTGCAGCAGCAGCTCGCGCAGCACGAGCTCGCGTTCCGGGCGGTCGCGGACCAGCACACGGTGCTGTACCAGCACTTGTTCCACCTGCACGCTGAGCACGCGGCGCGCGGCGAGACGCAGCAGCGCGAGGTCGCGGAGCTCGCGGACGCCAACCGCGACCTGCAGCGCAAGTGCGAGCGCTACGAGGCGGCGCTGCACACGCTCGCGCAGCCGGTGCACGGCGGCACGGAGACGCGGATGCGCGCCGAGCTCGTCGAGCTGACGCGGCGCACGGCGGTGCACGAGGCGAACGAGGCCGCGTTCCGCCGCAAGTACGAGCAGCTGCACGCCGAGCTGTGCGCGGCGCAGACACAGACGCGCGCGCTCGAGGGCGACTGGCTCGAGATGGAGAAGACACTCAAGTACCGCGTGCTGTACCTCGAGAGCTGGAAGCAGGGGGCGGACGCGCTGCTCGAGCGCATGGAGCGCGCGCTCGAGCGCAGCGTGCCCAAGCTGTTCGCGGAGCGCCAGGAGCGCGCGGCGCTGCAGCTGCTGTGCCAGCACGAGGCGCTGAGCGAGGCGCACGGCGAGCTGCGCGTCACGTTCGCGCAGACGAGCGACCTGCCGCAGCAGCTCAGCCGTGCGCGGCACGAGAACGCGCTGCTGCTTGCCGAGAAGCGCGCGAGCGGCGGCGGCGGTAACGGAGCTGCTGCTGGTGTCGACGCGGTGCTACGCGCGCGCATCAGCCAACTCGAGTTCGAGGCGCAGCTCCAGCGCGCGAAGGAGGTGGAGGCGGCGGCGACTGCCGGTGACGCGCTGACACCCCAGCTGCAGCTGCTGCTGCGCGAGAGCGACGTGGAGAAGGAGAACGCGCTGCTCGTCGAGCGCGTCGGCGAGCTGGAGCAGCTGTACGAGAGCCTGGCGCGCGAGTGCGCCAAGTACAAGGACGTCGCCGCGCTCGCCGCGAGCCAAGCGAACACGCTGGCGCGGCGCAGCGCGCAGGCGCAGGCCCGGCGCGACGCGCAGCCTGAGCGCGCGCGGGAGCTCGCGGCGGCATCGGCCGACCACGCGGTCGTCGGGCGGCTGCAGCAGCAGCTCACGCAGCTCACTGCCAACTACCAGCACTTCCTTGTCAAGTACGACGGGCTCGCGGAGCGCGAGCAGCGCGCGGCGATCGCGGCGCAGCAGCTCGAGCTCGAGCTCGAGCGCCGCTCGCAGGCGCTTCGCGACGTGCGCGAGCAGTCTCGGAGCCAGCTCGCGGTGCTCGAGGCCACGCTCGCGCAGGCCAAGGAGCGCGACCTCACGGCGCGCAACGCCAAGTGGGAGGCGTTCCGCCGGCGGCTCGACGGGCTCGAGGACGAGCTGCGGCGGGAGCGCGGTCGACGCCAGGCGCTGGAGGCGGAGCTCGAGGAAGCGCACGCGCGGCTGCCGCGGCTCGCGAAGAGTTCCGGCTCGGGCTCCGGCTCGGAGAGCGGACTCGAGGTGACGCGTCTCAAGGCTCGCGTTGAAGCGCTCGAGACCCGCGAACGCGCGCTGCTCGAACAGCTCGAGAGCGCGGCGTCCCACGAGTCGGAGGAGGCGCTGCAGGCGGAGCTCGCGGCCGCCAAGCAGCTGAACGATGACGCGCTGCGACAGCTGCGCGCGGCGCAGACGCGCGTCTCGGAGCTCGTCAAGGCGAACGGCGAGCTGGAGAGCGGGCGGCGGCAGCTCGCGCGCGAGAAGGAGGACGCCGAGATCGAGCTGCAGCACGCGCGGCTCGAGCGGATCGGCGACGACGACGACCGCGACCGCGGGAACCAAGCGGAGGGCTCGCAGTCGCCGCTCATGCGCCGCAAGGTCGGGCTGTACGAGCAGGACCAGGCGGCACTGCAGCAGGCGGCGCAGGCGACGGTCGCAAGCCTCAAGCAGCTCGTGGAGGAGAAGAACGCGCTGCTGGCCGCGTACCAGCAGAAGGCGGCGGCCGCGCGCCTCGACGCCGCGCATGCCAAGGCGCAAGACCGGCTCGAGGCCGCGCAGCTCAACAAGAAGCTGTTCGAGGAGAACCAGCGCGTGATCGCGGAGCTTAAGGACGCGGCGGCGACGATCCGGCGCCTCGAGCGCTCCGGGAAGAGCCGCAAGGCGGCGCAGGCGGCACTCGAGCGCCACGAGCACGTGCTGCACGAGTGGAAGCAAGCGGAGGTCGCGCTCGAGGCGGCTCGGCAGACGATCCGCGAGCGCGACGCGGTGTTGGCGGCGCTCACGAGCGAGCGCGACATCGCCGAGGCGCGCGCGGGCGAGGCGCTCGAGGAGATCGTGCTGGCGAAGCACGCGGCGGCGGCGCAGGAGGTGGCCGGCGCGCAGCTGGCTCGGCGGCTCGAGGTCGCGAAGCGCGAGCTGGCGAGCAAGGGCGACAAGATGGCGCTGCTGCGCGACGCGGTCGTGCGGCTCAAGGAGGAGTTCCTTAAGGCCGAGGAGCGGCACGCGGTGGCGATCGCCAAGGCGCAGGCGACAGCGTCGGCGGCGGCGTCGGGCTCCCGGCGCACGGCGACGACGTCCCGGCGCGAGGAGGAGGAGCAATGGCGCGAGGAGAAAGATCGGCTCGAGTCGCAGTTGGCGATGCTGCAAGAGAAGCTTGAGCTCATGAGGAAGCGCGAGCGCGCGGCGGCGGCGAAGGCGAAGAGCAAGAGCGAGAACGCGAAGGCGCCGCTCGCCGCCGAGAGCAAGCGACGCGGCTCGGACGCGCAGCAGGAGGCGGCGGCGCTGGCGAGTGAGGTGCAGAGGCTGCGGCGCGTGGTGCAGGAGCGCGCGGTGGCGGACGAGGCGCTCGCGAAGAAGCTGCGCGTGCTGGAGGCGCAGAACCGCGCGCTGCGTGAGGTGGCGACGACGACGGCTCCGACGGCTCCGAAGGCGGCGGTCGAGAGCGCCAGAAGAGGATCAGGTGGAGCGGAGGTGGCGGAAGCCGCCAGTAGGTCGCGCGAGCGGTGGGAAGCAGAGAAGAAGCTGCAGCGGCGCAACGAGCAGCTGGCGGCGCGGCTCGCGGAGGCGCAGCGCGCAGCGGACGCCGCGGCAAAGGAGGAGAGCGCCGCGACAGAGCAGCTGCGCGCCGTGCAGCAAGAACTCGTGCAGCTCCGCAAGGCTGCGGCGGAGCAGACGCGCGCCGGAGCCGGAGCCACAGCTCCGAGCGCAAGCGCAAGCGCGCTGGCGGACGACCTGGAGCGGCAGAACCGGTTCCTGCAGGAGACGCTGGTGCTGAAGCGCCGGGAGTGGGAGGACGCGGCCGCCGCGCAGGTGGAGCGGTACGAGCGCGAGCTCCAGCGGCTCCGACGCCGCCTCTCGCAGCGCCGCGTGCCACCTGACGACGAGGCCGCAGAGCCGGACGCCCGCGCGGCGCAGCTCCGGCGGGAGGAGCAACAGTTCCTCGCGGGCGCGGACGTCGGCGACGAGCTGGCGCTGCTGGGCGACGAGCTGCGCGCGAAGGAGCAAGAGGCGCTCCGGCAGGACTCGCGGCTACTGGCGACGGAGCTGGAGCTGGAGACGGCGCGCGTGGAGCAGCGGCGGCTCCAGCGCAAGTGCGCGGCGCTCGAGACGCAGCAACAGCAGCAGCAGCAGCAGCCGAGCGGCTCGAAGACCAAGCTCAAGTTCAAGCCCAAGCCGTCCGAGCCGGAGCGGCAGGAGCTCGAGGCGGTGATCGCCGCCATGAAGCGCGTGCTCGAGAAGCTGCGCGCCGAGAACGAGCAGCTCCGGAAGCGCAGCGTGTCGCCCGGTAAGCTGGAGCAGCTGCGGCGTCAGTTGGCGGTGCACCGGAGCGCGCGCGAGCAGCTCGAGGCGCAGAACGAGCGGCTGCGCGCGGAGGCGGCGGCGCTCAAGGCCGACAAGCTGCGGCTGCAGCACAAGCTGCGCGCAGCAACGACGACGACGGCGACGACGGCGACGCGGCCACCGAGCGACGACAGCGACGCGCTGCGAGCGCAGCTGGCGGTGAAGGAGGACGAGCTGGCGGCGAAGGACGCGGAGACGCGCGAGCTTCGAGCCACAATCGCCGGGCTCGAGTTGCAGATCCGAGAGCTCGAGAGCCGAGCCGCAGGAGGAGACAGCGGAGGCGCGGGCGATGAGGCGGCGATGCGGGAGCTCGAGGACGAGAACGCGCGGCTGCGCAGCGAGCTGGCGGCGTTTGACGCCGAGTTCTTCGAGGAGGTGGAGGACCTCAAGTTCAAGTACGCGCAGGCGGAGCGCGAGCGGCGGCGGCTCGAGCGGCGGCTGGCGGCGCAGTGAGTGGAGTGTGTGTGTGTGTGGATCTCTCTCTTTCTCTCTCTCTCTCTCTCCCTCTCTCCCTTTCTCTCTCCCTTTCTCTCTCCCTTTCTCTCTCTCTCAGTAGTCGTCGCCCTTGGACAGCACCTCCTTGCACGTCGGTCGCAGGATGAGCGTGTGCTCGTACTGCGCCGTGAAGCTGCCCTTGACGTCCACGAGCGGCGGGTACTCGGTCACGATGCCCGTGTCCACGAGGTTCTTGAGCGCCATGAGGTACTTGTCCTGCTTGGCACCCTTGGGGTTGATGAACGTCGAGCCGCCGTCCTCGCGCTCGAGCCAGCGGCGGCAGAACGGCAGCGTGCCGAATGTGCGCGTGATGTGCGTGAGCAGCTTCTTGGCGCGCGGCAGGCGCAGCGGCACGTGCGGCGCGTCGAACGCCTTGGCGTAGTGCGAGCACTCGCCGTCCTCGACGACGTGGCCGCGGCCCGTGGACCCGAACGTCTCGATCGCGAAGATCTCGCCTTCCTCCATCTTGGTGTTGTCGCCGCCGGCGACGATCGGCACGCTCTTGCCACCGTGGATCTGGTACGCGCCGATCGAGTGGCCGCACAGGTTGCGCAGGCACTTGACCGGGAACGTCTTACCGTCGATCGTCACCTCGTACGACTCCATCACTTCCTGGATCGCCGCGCCGATCTCGCCGAGCCGCGCGTCGATGCCCGCGTGCTTGATGCCCTCGTTCGTGGCCATCTTGGCGGCTTCCAGCAGCGGGTCGAACTGCGGGTCGAACGCCACCGTGAACGCGCTGTCGATGATGCGGCCGTCTACCTGGGTGCCAAAGTCGATCTTCATCACGTCGCCGTACGAGAGCACCGTGTTGTCGCCCATGTTGGGCGTGTAGTGCGCCGCGACGTGGTTGAGCGAGCAGCCGGTGGGGAACCCGATGCCGCGCGCGAAGCCGGCCTCCTCCACGAGCTCGCGGTTCTTGTTCTCCAGCTGCGTGCACAGGTCGATGAGCCTCACGCCGGGCCGGATCAGCCCCTGCGCGAACTTGCGCACGTGCCGATGCACCTCCGACGCGAAGCGCACTTTCTCGTACAGCTCCTCGCCGGCGCGGTCGAGCGCGCGCTTCTCCTCGCTCGTCACGCGGTACGTGTTGAAGTCGCCCGGGTGCTCCTGGATCTCGCCGACCGGGAACTTGCCGCCGGCGTAGAGCTGCGCGACGGGCACGGTGGCCGGCTCGGTCTGCCCGATCGCCGTGAAGCTGTCCGTGAAGCCCGAGACGCCGCGAAACGGCGGCGGCTTGCTGCCGAAGCCGAACGCCGGGCTCTTAAGCACGTCGAGGAGGTCGCCGCCGGCGCTGGCGGAGCTCTTGCCGCTCTTCTTCTTCTTGCTCTTCTTCTTCTTCTTCTTGGGCTTGGCGGCCCCGTCGGTCGCGCCGGCCGTCGCCGTCTCCTCCTCTTCGCCGTCGTCGTCGTCCATGTCCGCGTCGTCGGTGGCAGCGGCGGCCGCTGCCGCCTGCGCCTGCGCCGCCTTGAGCTCCTCGACCTTCGTCATTTCTCGCTGGTTCTTCTTGCTGCCCGAATGACTGGTTTTGGGGTTAGAACAGGAGAACGCGATAGTGCGATAATCGAGGGATATCATGTGCGCCACATAAACTAGACTTATACCTGGGCCACTCATTCGACGAAGAGCTCCCCCTACGCTTGGCTTGGAAGAGGACGACGAGGATGCTGCAGCGCTTCGGCTTCGCCGCCGCGCAGGTCGCGACGGGCGGCCGTCGCCTCGGCGCGTCGCTGCCGTCCGCGCAGGTCGCGCGCTTCACCGCCGGCAACAACAGCGGCGACCGCAGGAACAGCGGCGACCGCAACAGCGGCGACCGCAACAACAGTAGCAGCTCGGCAAACAGCGGCGGCGACATGGACGACGGCGACGACGAGGACCCGGTGGACGCGATCATCTCGAAGGAGCGGCGCGACGTGATGCCGCGCCGGCAGACGATGCCCGCGGCCGCGCGCAAGAGCCGGTTCATGGTCGTGTCGCCGGAGAACCGTGGCAAGGTGCGCCGCCGCATCCTCGACGAGTTCAAGAAGGAGGAGCTCGCGCTCGACGACATCAACATGCCCGGCGGGTATCAGATCCCGGACACGGGCATCCTGCGCGACATCCGCGCGATGAACGCGGAGGAGAAGGACATGCAGTTCGACTCGGAGGAGGAGGTCGAGCCGCTCAACCTCGGCCGCCTCGGGCTGCTGCGCCAGATCGTGCACGTCGACAAGGTGCAGAAGGTGACGACCCAGGGCAACATCCTGCGCTTCCGCGCCATGGTCGTCGTGGGCAACCGCCAGGGCTGCGCCGGCTACGCGGTGGGCAAAGGCGCGTCGCCGCCGGAGGCGATCCTGCGCGGCACGAAGCTCGCGATGAAGAACTTCACGTTCGTCGACCGCTTCGACGACCGCACGCTGTTCCACGAGGTGCGCGGCAAGTGGAACAGCTCGACGCTCTTCCTGCGCCCGGCGCCGCAGGGCAAGGGGCTCACGGTCAGCGACACGGTGGCGTGCGTGCTCGACTGCTTCGGCATCACGGACGTCGTGTCCAAGACGCACGGCCAGCGCAACCCCTACACGGTCATCAAGGCCACGTTCGACGCGCTCGCTAAGCACGAGACGGCCGAGGAGATCGCGCTCAAGACCGGCCACTCGCTCGTCGAGATCAGCAACCTCGCGCGGACCCGCAACCTGTAGGAGGCGCCACGCTGTGAGCCAGTGCGCCACGCCTCGAAGACCGGCTCGCGTGGGGAAGGAGCGCCGTCGTCACTCAGCTCAGCAGCAGCAGGAGGGGGACACGGAAGAGCAGTCGCTCGTTCGCTGCAGTCAATAGATTCACTCGCGCTCACGCGCTGCCGCTCTCTCGTGTCTCTGTGCTTGCTACAAGGTGACTCGCACCGTCCTCTCTGCTCCACGTGCGCGCTCGGTGACTCCGGTTGAGCTACTGGCGTGGCGCCTTCGCGAGCCACTCGAACTGGAAGCTGAAGTCCACGCCGAGATGGACCAAGTGCGACTGCGTGACGTACACGACCCAGAGCGCGAACTGACACTGCACCATGCGCCACTGACTCGAGAGCACGAACGCGAGCTGGTGCATCCGAGATATGCCGAGTTGGCGCTTGATCACGACGCCGATCGCGAGCAACGAGAGCAGCTCGAGCGACGCGTACAGCAGCACGTACGAGAGGCTGCTGAAGAGCTCGGCTTCCGACAGGTGAGCGATCTGCGGGTAGTACGCGCGGTTC
>JAASFS010000638.1:0-14034 GCA_023333865.1 Globisporangium perplexum | reverse complement strand
CGCCAAGTACGTCGCCATGACCGCCGAAGCCGTCCGCGTCGGCAGCGCGCTTATGGACGCCGGCTTCCTGCACCACATCACCCACGAGCACGGCTTCGGCGACTCCGATGCCATCTACTTCTTTGACGAAGACACGGTCGCATACTACCAGCCGCTCGCGATCTTGGAGGCGGGACTCATCGAGGACTCGGACAGCTCGAGCACTACTGGAGATCTTGATGCTGAACTTCCGCAACAGCAACTGACGATGAACCAGCGATCATTTGGGCGGACCGCTAGCAGGAGGCCCAGGAGGGGAGGGTGGAGCAGCGGTAGTGCTGATGGTAGTAGTAGTAGCAGCAGCGGCGCTGGCAGCGGGAGCATCGGGGGAGGATGGGGTGGTGGATCTCCAACTTCTGCTGCTTCTGGTCGCCACAGCGTTGTCCGGGGTCCGAAGCGCATACTGTCGCACTTCACCGCGAGTCTCATGCCGTCGTCGAGCCGGACATGGAGCAATACGTCGCTCTTCAGCAGCACCAGCAACAGGACGTATGGATGTGAAGACGTCACCAGCAGGAGCAACGTCAGCAGACACGACGCGTTTCGCTCTGGTGGACAAGCCAAATGTCAGTGCCGGCGCTTCGGACAGCGCCTCGAGTCGCTTGGTCGACTCGCGCATCATCCCCACCACCACCATCAACATCACAAGAACCACTCGCTGCTACGCCGCAAGTGTCCACCGATCATCGAGGAGGACAACACGCTTGAGCGGATGCTGTTTGAGCGCTTCGAGGACGACAGCGGCGGTGCCTACAGCGGCGGAGACGAACTGCTCACACCGACACCCGCGCCGGATCTCCAGCGCCTACGAAACAGCAGTGGCTCCAAGAACGAGGACGGGCACGTCGCCGTCACCTTCGCTGCGTGAGCTGTTGTTGGCGAGAAAGCGAAGTGACTTTAGTTTACTGTGATCTTTTGAATGTGGCGTCAACCTTGAGATCTTGCAAGTCAGCTCTTGAAGGTTGATTGGAACCGCACTTTGAGCAACGAGCGGGAGCGCCAAGGACTGTAACGAGCAGGAGTACCAAGTCCAAGGGCTGCAGCGACCTTCCCGATGCTTCGCGTCTCGGTAGGTGATTTCCTATGTGCAGGCGCGCTCTTCCCGAGCGCAGCGCAGCGACGAGTGCCTGCTTGCGAATGCACACTCAGCTCTGACTCGGCACAACCTCGATCTCACGAATACACCGCGTCGCTTCAAGTACTGATGGCGCCGCCGCACGGCCCTGGCGGCGTCCGTCCCGAGTCGCTCACGAACCAGCTGCGCTCACTCGCGAAGCACAAGCCCCGCCGCGACACCCAGCGGCTGCTGGTCCCCGTGCGTCGTCATTGTCATCGTCACTAAGAGACTCCTTCGCAGCATCATCCTACTGATCGAGTGCCAGGGTTGTGTCGTGTGGCCGGCAGCTCCCAGCTACAACTGCAGCAGTGACGGTCGGCAGAGCGAATAGCGATGTGCTCATGGACACCGCGAGCTTGCAGAAGCTGGCGCAGAGTCCGCTGCGCCTCCAGTGGCTCGTGGACGACTTCGTCAAGGCTGCAGGTTCAGGAGACCTCAAGAAGGTCGACCAGTACATCCGCGGCGGTGTCCCAGTCGACAGGAACCACAGCGTACGTGGATGCTGGTCTCGCATCGTCGTAGGTGGCGCTGGATAAAGAGATTGGCTGTCTGCTTGGCGGAGTCAGGTGCTTCACTACAGCGCGCTCCACGCAGCAGCCGCGCTCGAGAACGACGAGGTCGCGAAGGTGCTCGTGCAGGCGGGGGCTGACGTGAACGCGAGGACTCAGGTGTGTGGGAGTCTGGACGTGATACCTACCTCGCGGACGTGACGTGCGTGGTCTGACGTGCTGCTGACGCCGCTCAGAAGAGAGAAAGCGCGCTCCACATGGCGGCACGATACGGGAAGCCAGCGGTAGCGCAGGAGATGCTTCGCCACAGCGCGGAGATGAAGAGTCCCAACCATGTATGCGAACCGCTCGCGTTCGACACCAACCTTGCGTCCTAACACTGTCTCGAGTGCACTTATGATGTACCAGCTGGGCTTCACGCCGATGGAGATCGCAGCGGATCGGCAGGACCGCAAGCTGGAACAGCTTCTCGAGCGTGCGCATCCGTGTAGTTGTGTGAGTGTGCGCGACGGCATCCCAGTGTGGTAGCAGTGACGTCCATTGTCTGCCACCTCTCGCTACGCAGCACCTCCGGACGCCCCGACCCAGCTGCACGCGCAAGCGATCTCCTCGACGTCGCTCACAGTAGCGTGGAGCGCCAGGTGGAGCGCGGCGTCCGCGTACTCGTTCAGGGTCACGTGGACGCTTTGCGACAGCGCAGGGGAGTGTGTGGAGGAGTGCGCCGCGCCGCTCTTCCGGATCTGCAACCTACTCCCGGCGTCGAAGTACAATATCGTGGTGCAGGCTGGGAACCACACGATCGGGTGGAGCGAGCGCTCGCCGTCCGTGACGTTCTGCACTGACGGCGACGCGCCGAACGCCATGGTGGCTCCGTTGATCATCGCGGTCGGCGACACCTGCATCCGCATGCGCCTCCAGCTACCGCAGAGCAACGGCGCGGACATCACTCGCGTCTCGATCCAGAGTCAGTGCACCGGAAGCATCGCGTCGGTCTCGACGAGCTCGTTTCGACGGCTGCTCAAGCCGCAGGACCACGAGAGCGCGTGGGAGAGCATCGTGAGCGACGTCAGCCAGCTGCGCAGCTGCGACGCCGCGGACGCGAGTGCAGCAGCGGACTCCGGAGTGTTGCCGAGCGCGATGGTCGTGGGAACGAGCAACGGGCTGCTCGAGGGCTACAAGGAGTTCGTCGCAACGGGACTCGCCCCAGGACACGTGTACTACTTCCGCGTGTGCGCGTGGAACGAGCGCGGGTGGTCTCCTGACGGCGAGGTCAGCGACGGCATCTGCACGAACGACTGTCCGAAGGTCGTGCGGCGAGCCGCTCGCTCCATGCAGCTCGTGTGGACGAAGCCGTACTCGACCGAGCACATCGACTGCTACGAGCTGCAGGCGCGCGTGAGCACGAGCACAAAGTGGGAGGTGCTGGCGACGCGGGTTTCCGGCCAGAGCTTCGCTGTCCGAGACCTCGTCCCCGCCACCGCGTACAGCTTCCGCGTCGTGCCGCACTACGCGCTGAGCGGCTGGGGGGACGCGCACACTGCGCCGACCTCGCCTCTCGAGAGCACGGACGCAGCGCCGCCTGAGCCGCCCGAGCGCGTGCGCGTGCTCGACCGCACCGCCCACGCGGTCTCCGTGACGTGGCAGATCCCGCGCTGCAACGGCCACGTCGTGGAGAGCTATGCGCTGCAGTACCGCTTGTGCTCGGCACCGACTCCGGGCGGAGCAGCGCCACCAGCCGACTGTGGTACTGGCGACTGGGTCGATGCGGGCAGCGCGATCCCAGTCGACTTCGGTGAGAGGTTCGTCGTCGACCGCCTCCGGCGCGGCAGTGCGTACCAGTTCCGCGTCCTGGCGCGCAACGCTCTCGGGGACGGCGCGTTCTCGAGCTGCGAGCAAGTCACGTGGACGTATCGTACGTCGACGCTGTGTATGTGTGTGTGTGTGTGAGGACACCTCGATACCGTCGGTTCTCATTGCTGCACTGGCGATCTCTCTCTCTCTCTCTCTCCTCGCCTCCTGTCTTCGTGCTCAGCCTTCCTGGCGCCGACGGCTCCAGTGTGCACCGCGCGGAGCAGCTTCTCTCTCACCATCGCGTGGCGTGACGGACACCACGCTGGCGCTACCGATGCGGATCGAGAGGACGCGCTCGAGTTCGACGTCCTCATAAGCCAAGTGGAGAGCCTCGCAGCTGGCGGCGTCGATGACGAGAGCGCGTCGACACCAGCGGCTGCGAGGCACTGGGTCGTGGCGGCGGAGAACCTGCGCGCGCGTGAAGCTCTCGTCTCGGGACTCGCGCCGCTCGGCTGCTACGTGTTCCGCATCCACGCGCATCGGGGCAGGTCCGCTGGCAGCACGGCGCCGGCCGCAGGCGCTGCACTGACTCCAGCATCGGGCGACCCGGAGCTCCAGGCGACGAGTGTGCTGAGCCCCGAGAGCGCGCGCTTCCAAACGCTGCGGCGGATGTGAGCGTTGCGGCGGATGTGATGAAGATCGTCGCCCGGCTCACGTCGGCCCGGCTCACGGCGACACTGCCGCCGGCTTGGCGCTCAGCGAGCTCCGGAAGTGGCCCATGACTTCGTCCAGCACCTCGCGCGTCCGGTTCTGCTCGTGCGCGCCGTCGAACTGGAGCAGCCGCTTGGGGCCGCCGTAGCTGTCGTGCAGCGCCACCGCGTGCGCCGGCGTGAAGAAGTCCTTCTTCGTCGCGCACAGGAAGAGACACGGGTACTGGAAGTGCGGCGCGGCGTCGAGCGGCCGCACGTCGCGCAGCCCGAAGCCGCCGGACTTGCGCACCGAGCGGCCGATGACCTTGGCGGCCGCCGACACCATCGACGTCGGGAACACGAGGCTGCGCCGCTGCGCGCTCGCAGTCACCATCCCCATCGAGTCGGCAACCACCTGCTCCAGGTCGCCGAACGCGCAGTCCACTGCGAGCGCCGCCACGAACGCGTCCTGCGCGCCGCTCTCGGACTTGGTGCAGCCGGCGATGCGCAGGCGCGCGTCCCGGCAGTCGCGGATGCGCTGCACGCACTGCGCCGGCGAGAGCCCCGCCACGGACTCGTTCCCGATCGACAGCAGCGCGAAGTCGCCGTTGCTCACGTCCGTGCGCGTGAAGCGGAACGGCAGGCGCAGCGTCGATGGCCGCACGCAGAGCAGCTGGCCCGTCTCCCGGTCCTCGACGACCTGCAGCTCGAGCGCCTGCGCCTTCGTGAGCATGAGGCTCTTGTAGTGCACGCTCGCGGCGCCGCGCAGGTGCAGCAGCGCCGCGGCGCCGCCGATGCCGTGGCCCCAGACGGCCACGCGCGACGCGCGGCCCGTGGCGTAGAGGAAGTCGAGTGCGGCGCGCACGTCGTCCTGCTCGAAGTGGCCGAAGGACACGCGCTCGCCCTCCGACATGCCCGAGCCGGAGAGGTCGAGCGCGAAGAGCGAGAAGCCCGCCGCCAGCACCGCCTCGCGCATGTACACGCACTCCTTGCGCGACGACGACATGTCGTGCAGGTACACGACGCACGGCGCGGCGGTTGCGGCGACGAACGCGGCGGGCGACAGCAGTAGCAGCTCCTCCACCGGGTCCGCCGCGCTCACCCGGCCAGCGCTGTCCACGCTGTTGCGGTGGTAGCTGCTCACGCTCTCGCGCCAGTGGGGCTCCGCGCCGCCAAAGCCCAAGCCGCCGTCGCCGTCCTTACGGCGCCAGAAGCTGCACGCGAGCGCCTCGTTGCGCGCGTTCGTGAGCCGCAGGTCCTCGCGTACGACTGCGAAGGGCTCAGCGTCAGCGGGCGAGACGACGAACTCGCGCTCGCCGAGGTCCGCGAGCGAGTAGACGGCGCGCACGGGCCGCGTGATCGACTGGATGAGCTCCTCGTAGGACGCGCAGAAGAGCCGCCACCAGCTCGCGAGGCTGTTGGCGTGCAGCCCGTCGTTCTTGCGCATCTGCTCCCGTGGCGAGTTGCGAGCGTCATCGTTAGAATTCAGGTATACAACACCGAGTATACTGTGGGCGAGTGCACGCACCGCCTCCTCAAGCTCGCCGTCAGCGAAGATCTCCATCGCCATCGACCGGTGTTTGGAGCCTGATGGGCGGGCGACGCTTGCAGCCGAGCAGCAGCTTGGGCGGTCGAGCGCGAGACAGCGAATGAAGCGGGCGTGCCGCGCATGGTGGCACGCCAGGTGTGTTCGCTGAGCTCATCCCCGTGGCATACTGAAACCAAGTTTCGTGCCGTCCCGCACCCTGGCTTTCTTCACTATTCAATCTAAATTTGATCCTATAGTGAATAAAACAAGGGAGATATCAGAGACTGAACTTGATACTCAGATAGACGTCGCTGATATGCACCTTCGTGTGGACTTGCACGAGCAGAGCCCACACAAGGCATCCGCCACCCACGAGATGGTAAGCGAATGGGACTCTTAGGACGCCTGGCAGTCTGCACCCACGAAGGGTCATGCGACGGCGGATGAACAGATTGCTACATTCCTGCACGGGATTCCAGCGTCCACCTCGACCTCCGATCCATTCGCGTCTCTCAACGGTGTCCGCCACGCTCGGCCTCTGATCCGTTCACTCCGGAGACTCGTTCTGACAATCCTGCACCAGGTTGCCGAAGCGCTGGATGCACTCGAGGTGCGGGAAGTAGTGCAGGACGAACCTGCGGCGGTCAGCCGCCAGCACGTCGCTCACGACGCGCACCGCCACGCCGCCGCGCTTCCGCTTCCGGCTGCTGCTGCTGGCGAACAGTGACGCGGGGGCTTCAACGCTCGCCGCGCGCACGTACACGAGCCCCTCGTCCGCAAGCTGCGCCAGCGCCTCGCGTGTGTCCTGCAGCGTCAGCAGCTTGTCCATCTTGACGAACAGCCACTGCTCGTCGATGCCCGGCGCCTGGAGCACGAATGACAGCAGCTTGCGCTGGATCGCGAACAGGAACTTGTGGTTCGCCCCGCCGTCCATCTTGAGCCACGGGAACGACAGTAGGTCCTTGTCCTCGTCGTAGAGCACCCGCGGGTTCGCGCGCTTCTTCCCGCTCGTGCTGCTCAGGCTGAAGAGCGTGTACGGACGCAGCAGCCACATGCTGCTGTGCTCGGACGTCACGAACCGCTGGTCCACGTACGCGTTCACGCACAGCAGCGTGCCGTCGTCCACCAAGGTGTCCAGGCACGTTCGGACTGCGCTGAGCGCCACGTCGTGGCACCTCTCGCCGGCCGAACTTGACGCGTGGAGCCTGTTGACCAGCTCCGACAGCGACACTCCTTCTTCGCCGCTCGCCCGCACGAGGTCGACCACCGCGTCCGCGAGCTCTGCGTGAGACGCCTTGAGCCGCTTCCGCGGCGGAAGCAGCTCAGCCAGTTCAACCTCGTCGTGCTCCTCCAACGAGAACGCTTCCAGCTGCTGCAGCTCGTCGCGGTCCGCCACCGTCACGGCGCGCACCTTCGTCTCGACGTGCCAGCTGTCCATGAGCCGCGACGGGCGCTCGAACTTGGCGTGCTTGGCGAGGTGCGCCGCGAACCCCGTGCTGCCTTTCAGGCTCTTGTCGCTCAGGAAGCGCATGCTGCGCCGCCGTATCGCGGCGACCGTCCCCGGCTTCTTCGCGGTCGCCGCCGCGTCCTCGTCGGTCTGGTCGCCATCAGGGAAGTACGTCGCGACAAGCGAGCACGTGCCAATCACCTGGCACCCGAGCTCCAGCGCACACTGCCCCGGCGTCGCGTTCACTGGGAACTCGGCTTCGAACAGCTGCTCCGCGCCACTCGCGCTCTCGTCGAGGCTCGAGTTGCTGTCCTTCACCTGCGAGGCGTCGTCGTTGGCTCCTCCATCAGCGGATCCGCTCTGCGCGGCGCCGGGACTCTCCTCCTCCAGCGTCGAGCTGATCATGCTCTCGTGCTCGGCTGCTTGCCGAAAGAGCCACAGCGGATACGACAAGGTGGTGACCTTGAGCGAGTCGAGCAGACGCTGGGTCGTGGTGTAGCGGTTCCGCTCCTTCTCCGTCGACCGCACGATCCAGTTCTTGAGCCACAGGTACCTCCACACCAAGCGGATCTCCTGCGCTGTCCAGAACGAGATGAGCCCCTCGGCGACGAGAGGGTGGTACTCGACCTGCGGAGACACCATCATCATCACCGCGCGGCGGAAGAGCGCGGTCAGGCGCGTGGACTGCATGATCGCCACTTCTTCGTCAAAGATCCCCGACGGATGCCCCAGCGCGATCGCCTCGCGCTTCGCATTCTCGAAGACCAGCTTCGCCGCTGGTTCCTGCAGCCTCTCTCGCAAGCGCTTCTTCACGTCGATCTGCCGCTTGCCAAGCTTCCGCGCGATCGGGACGAGTCCGAAGCCCAGCCGCGAGACCGTCGAGTTGCGGAACGCCACCGCCTCCGAGTCGTGGCGCAGTCCCAGCGGAATCGGCACCTTCCACCGGCTTCGGCAGTTCTCGATGAAGAGCTCGAGCAGCATCTTGTCCTGCTCCTCCGTCCACAAGAGCGATCGCGATAGTTTATCGCTCTCGTCGTCGCCAACATCGTTCAGTTCTGCTTGGTCCAATCGCGAGCTACGATGGGGCTTCGCGCTCAACCACTCGTCAGCATCGTCCTCGATGGACACCGAGCGCTTCTTGGCAACCCTCGATGTTCCTTCGCTAGGTGCTGCAACTCTGGCGAAGCTGGTCTTGTGGTGCAGTCGTCGTCGTCGATCCCGAGGGTAGAACGCTCTCGAAACGATCGCACCCTGAGGACGTTGGCTGTTCGCGATGCGACCACTCTTGCCGTTCCGAGGCTTCGTCGGCGGCTTCTGCGACTTGGAGATCCACGCCAGGATCCGGAGCATCCGACTCGCGCGCGTCTTCACAGGCTTGGGCACTTCGCACACGTTCGGCTCATTCGGTCTCGGCTCAGCGACCTCCATCACCATCTGCTCGAGACACAGGCACTCGAGCGCTTCCCAGTACCGGTCCACGTCGTTCCTGTTCTCGAACGTGAACCGCAGCGGCAGGATGTTCGCGAAGCTGTACCTCTTCTCCGTCATCCCAACCACGCGGAGCTCGCACAGCTCATTGACCCCGTTTGGCTGCTGCTGCTCGTCGTCTTCGCTCTCGGTGGTCTGCTGTTGATGCCGCTGTCCTCCAAACGGACGGTACTGCGACTTGGCGTCGCGCCGCTTGTCGTTGAGCACAATGCGCGCGCGGTTCTGCAGCCGGAAGAGTCCGCCGAGCGCGTTCTGTTCGAGCGCACGAGAGAGGACGCCGTCGCGGCCGTCCGAATACCCCGCGCGAAGAATCTTGATCAGGCTCTTCATCCCGATCTTGTGTGGCGTGACCAGACTCAAGTCCGTCAGCGAACCCAACACCTTGGCGGTTCGCTTCGACTCGTGGCTCCAGAGTTTGCTGCACAGCGCGTGCGGCAGCTCGCTGAACGAGCGCTTGCTTTCCACCGCTTCCTTCACCACTGCCATCTCGCTTGGACTGAGGATCTCGCCGCCGGAGAACACTTGGATGTACAAATCTACTGGCATCGAGTGCAGCACTGATTCCCTCGAGAACACGATCCCGCTGGCGTGCAGACCGTCCTCATTGTCGTCGACGGCGTCATCGTCGTCGTTGTCGTCGTCGCCCTCGATCGACACTTCATTGCTCGTTTCGTCGTGCAACTGGTACCGCGTGGTGTTCGTCGGGTTGTGGAGGAACTCCCACAGGTACTGGTGGAAGATCTTGCACCGATACATGACGCCGTACGCGAACCCGAGCTTGCGGTACTGGTGCGTGTGAACACCCGACACCGCAGGGTTCACGAAGCGCCGAATGCGGTACGTGATCTCAACTGGCCGGTCCTCTTCAGCAGCTTCCCCATTTGCTCCTCTGCTCTCCCCCCTGTACACTTGGATCGTCCCATTCTCTGTCGCTGTGTCCACACCCTCGCCCAATTCGTTCGACGTCTCTCGCCTCCGCTTCACGCCTCTAACTTGTTTGCCCGGACGATACACAGTTGTTGCAGCAGCGCTGGTGGCGTCCGAATCAAGCACCGTCTCCATCCTTTCGTCATCATCATCATCATTCCCGTCAGTGTCATCGCCATCGTCGTCCGGCAGCTCGCTGTCGTCGTCCAGTCGGATCACCTGGTTCTGCGGCGCGAGCTGGATGCGGCGCAGGCGCTCGTCGCGGCAGTAGTTCTCCACGAATTTCTGGATGAAGCGCTCGTCGTGCTCAAAGCCCGGGAAGACGACACACTTAAGCGCGCGCAACTTGGTCGATACATTCTTCGCCGGCAGCGGCAGCTGCAGCAGCCGCAGCGAGCCTTCGCTCTCAAGCACTTCGGCGATGCGCGAGATCGAGCGCGTGTCTACTTTCCCGACCGCAGACGGGAACTGCGCCGAGTTCGCGCCGCCGCCACTGTCCATCTCGGCGAGCTGCTTCTCCATCTCGAACATGCTCGTTCGCAGCGACGACAGACTGATGATCTTCTCCACCACGAGGCGTTGCAGGATGTGTGTCCGGCGCCGCGAGCGTGTGCTGTCGACCTCATGTCCGCCTAGTGCCGACTTGAGCGCCAAGTTGGAGCGGATCGCGAACGTCTCGTGCGGCAGCGTGTCGTCATTGGCTGGTGCGTTCGCGAGAAGCAGCGGGACGGCTCGGGACACGAGCGGGAGCATCGTCGGCGCCGAGTTCACGTACAGCCGGAACGCCTTGTTCTTCCCTTGAATGACCGTCTCGGCCTTGAGTCCGTACGTCCCCGCGAGGATCGACACGAGCTTGTACGGCATCCGGCTCCCAGGGAGCACGATCTGGCTGCGCATGTCGACGATCGTCGCGCCGCGCTCGCCGCTCTCGTCGATCACACTGTAGATCTGGCGCAGCAGCCCCATCTCCAGCACGATGCCGCGCCGCGCGTGGCTCGCGACCACGAGCGCGGTGCTGGCCGTCGACGGCTTGTACCGGATGCAGTTGAGGATCTTGGGCTCGAGGTCTTTGCGCTTCGTCGAGCGCAGCACGGCTTGGAAGAGCTCGAGGTGGAAGTGCTCGTCCTTCTTCGACTCGTGCGTCACGTGGTTGCGCAGGATCTCGATGTGGCGCTTCTGGAGGTTCAGGTCGCGGCCGAGGTCCGTGAGCACGCACGTGCCGCCCGGCAGGTCGCGCAGGTAGCTCTCCGCGGCGGCGCAGATAATGCGCTTCCACGCGTCGTCCGACTCGAACTCGGCAGATGCGTCGAACATGTGCGGCGTGAAGGCCGCGGCGAAGCGCGGCAGGTGGACGATGTTGAGGCGGCGCATGGTCGGCCGTGTCACGATCATGATGCGCTTCACCACGAGCCCGTACGAGAGCAGCGTGTCGAGCGCGCTGTGCAGCCGCTTGACGGCGCCGCCGCTCGACCTGGCAACCACCACGTTGGCCGCGAGCCCCGTGACCGTCACGCCCGCCACGCGCGCGCGGCCCGCGGCTTCGAGGATCGCGAGGTGCTCGGCGCCGATCTCCGCGCGGATCGCGCGCACCGGCAGGCTCAGCGCGCGCAGGCGGAGCTCCACGCACGCGGCCACGGCCAGCGGTGCCGCGAGCGCTTCGTCGAGAGTAAGCGCCGCGACAGTGCGCGCGCTCAGCACCTCGCTGGTAACTGCGCCACCGAACTGCTCTTCCAAGGTGGTGGCCGCGCTCGCGGCTTCTGCAATCGGCCGCTTGCGTTTCTTACTGCCGGCGGTGGAGCTGGGTTCTGCACTCGCTGGTCCAGCTATGGTGTCTGCAGCGGCGGTCTCGGCGCACGGCCGGAAGAAGAGCAGCACGCCGCGCGCGCTCTGTCGCTGCAACAGCCGCCACACGAGCCGCCGCAGCGCCGCGTCCCCACGCGGGTTCACGGCGCGCAGCAGCGCCGCGAGCGCCAGACCGCCGCGGCCCTCGAGCGCGACGTGGTCCACACACTGCGCCACGACCGCCTGCGCGGTCAGCGGCGTCGCCGCCGTCGGCGCGCAGGACGATGGCGAGGAGGCAGGAGCAGCTCGCATCAGCGCTTCCAATAAATACATCTATGGATACTCAAGCGAGATGGATGGTCGTGGCACTACTAAACTTGAAATATGTATGCTATAGGGCGTTAGGGATAATGTGATATATTTAGCGCTCCACTTCGACCCTAACTTTCCTGTAGGAGAGCTGCTTCTTCCCTTCAGACGCGTGACGCGAGCCTGCCCGTTGTCGACACCTCAGAATTGGCGGCGGCTGGGTCGGCTTGCGGGGTGACGCCTGGTTATTGGGAGTCCGCGGCACTTGAGGCTCTTGGATTCGTCGACTTGAGCTTGGGAGTGCAAACTGCGGAATGCGGAGTGGAGTGCGAGCGGCTACGGAGTGGAGTGGAGGACACGAGAACCGAGCAGCAGCAACTTAAACTTAAGCTTGGAAACGGCGCGCTTGCACTTGAGCGCTTTGCATGCGCGAACGACTCAAAGCTAGTCAATCAGGACTTCGATACAGCAGCGTCGTTCGGCTGCATCGTCGAGGATGTGCGCGGCATGAGCAACACGCTCTAGAGGAGTTCCAGAGGATTCGAACGAGTAGCGACACGCTCTAGCACGCGCTGCAGCACATTGCGCAGCATGCACGCCGAGAAGACCCCGCGATGCCAACTAAGTGCTCTCTCACATCTTGTCTGCGCGAGGATCCGTTGGAGTGGGAACAGTGGATGTAAGGGTAAACAAATCGACAGAAAAGAGAACAGCTTGCGTCTTGTATCAAACCGATAGCCCAAAAAGTTGCGACGTGTGAAGGATGTTGCTGGCGCTTGGCAGCTGCGGCTCGCGTTCTGCTCCTCCGTCCTCGAGTGGCGACCACAACTTGACTCGACTTTCTCGACATGCAAAGCTCCGACATGCAGAGCCCCGACATGCAAAACCCCAGCATCGGATGCAAGCAGATGCACTCCACCGTCGTGTGTCGACTGCAGTCGATCTACTCCGACGAGGAGCTTCTGCGCGAGTTGCAGCACCTAGCGGCCATCATGATTCAAGTTCGCGCGGAAGTCACACAAGTCGCAAACCTGCACTTCATGCGATGCTTCGAGCTCGATGACATCTGAGGGTTGATCTCCAGCTCGCTCGTCAAGACACTCGGTGTTGGAGTGTGAGGTCTGGGGGTTGCTGAAACCAGCGGTACGCCAGGACGACCGTCGCGGTCGAAGCTGCTTGTCAAAGATCAGAAGCGACTTGAGGAGCCACTTGACTTGTTCGGCCATGAACTTGGGGGACGCGACCGAGTGTCGGTAGGTCACCCCGCGCAGGCGAGCTGAGTTCGAGTCGCAGAGCATGATCAACATCGCATTGGCAGTATGACGCTTCCGAATCCACTCAACATGGTTCACTTTGCCTCGAATATGACGCTGTTCCAGTTCGTATGTGTCGGAAGACGGCGACCGAAGCCGTATCCTTCAAAGTTGGTCAAGGGGCTGGAGTGTACTCCACGAGATTGGTTGCTAGACCCTAGAAGTTGTTTGCACTTTGTTTAGAGAATGTACCTCGTTCCAGACTTCGGGCTGTTCAAAAGACGTGTGTAATCATGATACATGCAGGAGCTCCGTTCCTGTCACGCGCATATTGTCTCGCGTAGCTGAGCGGGGTTTCTCCGCTCGAGTCGATCGCGTTCGCGTCAGCTTCCCGTGCCAGCAGCTCGGTCACGATTTGTCTCCCGAGAGAGTCGTCCACAGGATCGTTGAAACCCACGGCCGCGCGCGATGGTGATCCCGTTCCATGCGCTTCCAGCTCGAACACAACAGCGTCGGGGTTGTGACGAGCAGCAGTGTGCAGCAGTGTTTTGCTGGCGTTTGACTTCGTGTCCACGTCGGCTCCACGTGCGAGTAGCTCCATCACGACGCCCATATTCCCCGTCGTCAGTGCCAGATGCACCGGTGTCCGTCCGCGTGTATCGGGCGTGTCGATATCCGCTCCACTGGCCAACAGCACGCGAACAAGCTCAGGGTCGCCGTGTCCACATGCGGCGCAATGTAGAGGTATCTGTCCTCTGTTATCCGTGGCGTTCACGTCAGCTCCATTGTCGAGGAGACTCGCGACCAGGATTTGGAGTTCAGCACGCGCCGACGACATCGCCGAGGGGATGCCATCGCTTGTGTCCACACCACCGCGATAAAGCTCCAAGATCGAACCAAACCGGCAGGCTGAGTGCAGCGGCGTCATCCCGAGCAGCGATCTCGCCTCCAGGTCTGCACCGCTCGCCAGCAGCATCGTTGCGATCTCCGTGAACCCGGATTGCGCCGCCACGCGAAGCGCAGTGTCTCCAGTCTTCGTTCTCGCGTTCGTGTCCGCGCCGAGCGCCAGCAGCAGCGCCACGACCGCACGGCGGTTGTATCTGCAGGCACCGGTGAGCGGTGTGTCCCCCCTTCGTGCCGCGTCTCCGACAGAGT
>JAASFS010000637.1:0-14036 GCA_023333865.1 Globisporangium perplexum | reverse complement strand
GTTCGCCCGCCCCGTTTCTTCGGCTCGGGTGTTGCTGGTGTTGACCAGCGCGGACTCTGGTGGTGGCGCAACGGATGGCGAGCATCGTAGAGGACATCGATCTCTGGGTGGGTGGCCGCGTCCGGCTGGCGGCTGCGGATGGAGACGACGACGACGCGCTCCTATACTGGCACGAGCACGAGCACGAGCACGTCGGCTGGCAAACCGACTCGCAGCCGTTCGCCCTCAAGCGCCAGCGGAGACGGACCCAGGCGATGGCGGCAACACTTCCACGGAACGACAACGTCGAGGTTCACTGCGGCGCTTGCTGCGCTCTCACGTCCTCCCACACACGCTCACACATGCACACGCGCCTCGCGTCTCCCCCTCCTCCTACCAGCCGCCTACAGCTGCGCGATCTCCGAGTTCACGCGCACGGGCGAGTGGAAGTTGTCGAACGAGCGCTGCATGGCGCTCTCGTCGCGGTCCGCGCGCTTGTCGTCGAGCTTCTTCTTCTGCGAGACGGCGGCGACGACTGCGAGCGCGACGACGCCGACGACCGCCGCGACCGCGAGCACCACGAGCACGGGGCTCGTGCCGCCGTCCTCCGCCGTGCTCTTGGTATTCGCCTCGTTCACCTTGCCGGAGCCGCTCGAGCTGCCGCTCGCCTTGGACGCGCTGCTGCCCGCGGTGCGGTCCTCGAGCGCGGGCGACGGCGTGAGCCGCACCACCGCCGAGTTGGACTCCTCGGACGGTGCCGACACGGTGCCGGGCTGCGCGGTCTCGCCATCGAGGCCCTCCATGGAGAAGCCATTGCTCGTGTTGTTGCTCGGCGCCGGGGTCTTATCGGCGTCGCTCTGGGTCTCGCCGGATTTGGGGCTCGGCGTCGGCGCCGTCGTCGTCGGCGGCGTCCTGGTCACCGGCGGCGCCGTGGTCGTCGGCGGCTTGGTGGCGGGCGGCGTGGTGACCTGCGAGCCGCCGCCGCCGCTGTTGGCGCCGCCGCTGTTGCCGGACTTGAACTGCTTCTTGCCGTCCGTGCAGGCGCCGGCTGAGAGCGCGACGGTCTCCTCGACGACCTCGCCGCCCACGGACGTGAGCGTGACCTTGACGCTACCGAGGTCGGTCTGCGTCACGCTCTGACCGTTGAGCAGGTAGTAGTACGCTGAGTCGACCATGGACGGCGTCTGGCCGTTGATGAGCATGCCGGAGACGCCCGCGACCGTGTTGGCCGGCTGGATCGCGGTCCAGAACGGGTTGCTGCCGCCCTTGAGGCAGTACTTGATGCCGCCGCTCACGGGGCAGTCGACGAACTTCCACCGGATCTTCTTGCGGCTCGGGCCCTGACCTGTGACCTTGGCGAACACGCTCGGGGACAGGTCCAGGTCGCCGTGCTTGCACTCCGGGCATCGGTCGAGGATGTGCACGACCACCGACGTGCTCTGGTCCGCGCAGCTCGCGTCCGCGCACCGCACCTCGGCACACCGCCCGCAGTTGCGCGTGCCGAGCCACTGGTCGTTGTTGAGCGCCGCGTAGTTGTCGCGCGCGGCCGCGGGCGCCGCCATGAAGTTGCAGTTGCCGGCGGACGTGTCGCCCAGCGTGTACGTCGTGCCGTCGCCCTCGAACTCCTCGGCGACGGCGAGCGTTGCCGCCGCGAGCAGCAGCGAGGTCAGCAGACGCATTCTTTGAGTGGATGAAGAAGCAGGTGATCGATCGCCTGCGCGCTAAAGGAAGACTTGCGCTGTGCGAATGTGTGTGTGTGTGTGTGTGTGCACAGCGGGCAAGAGGCACTGGCACGCATTAGCTTGCTCGCGTAGCTCTTCCGCCCGCAGACAGCTGGTGGCGCGCATTGAGTGGCGAGTGACGCGAATGACTTTCGGGTGGACTGAACTCTTGTACCACGCTGGACTCAAAGTGGACATGTGATCTCAAGATTGTATGCGAGAGTCGAGTTTAAACAGTGTGGGTGGAAAGTGGTGTCGAAGCGAGACAGGGATTGGGTCAATATACTAGTATATGTGATACCCCGTTGAAAGCGATGACGCGAAGAGTTGCTGACAGGCGAATCTTACCTGTTAAAACGGATGCGCTGAGTGATGATGAACCGAATCTATTCGACAGTGTTGCATCCTTTCCAATAGCTTGAACCAGTAGCATGATAGATACGAGGATGGTACTCCAAGCGGCACTGGCATCACAGAACCTGGAGGTGTTGTGTTGTGTTGTGCAATGAGCCGTCTTCGCGTGCCTCCAGGGAGAAGCTGATCAACAAGGGGGGAACGCCCGATCGACAATGGGGACGTCGAGATCCTCGTCTCCGATCTCCGATCTCTTCGACTCGCAAACGCGACCTCTTTTCAGCCGCGCGGCACCGCTCAGAGATGCTAATTGCTACGCGAGGACAAAGTCGCGGATGTACGCCTTCATCTTGCCCACGTGGAGCTCGAGGTAGTCGAGCTGTTGCCGGAACTCGAACCACTCGATGCGGTGCGACTGGTTCTTGTCGAGTGCGAGCATGAGCTCGCTCGCGAGTCCGGTGATGAGCCCGTTGATCGCTTCCGCGTGCTCCGCGAGCCTCTTCTCCAGGGCGAGCGGCGCCACCGCCGGAGCCGAGGGCTCGGGAGGACTCGCAACCGGAGCTAGATCTTGGCTCGTCGCAGCCGCCCTCGCGCCTCGCGCAGCTTCCTCAGCCACGAGCGACTCGAGCACGATGGGCTTGAGACCCGCGCAGAGTTCGTGCAGCGAGAGCATGGCATCACCGTTGCGGTCGGCGGTTGTGAAGAGTAGCTGCACCTGCGTCGCGAATGATAGACTGCCCGTGCGCACGTCGTTCTCGATCGCGTACGTGACCCACTCGAGCGCGCTCAACACGCCGTTCTGGTCACGGTCGAGCGATCGCATGAAGCTATCGACGATCTGCGGCGTCGGTTCCTTGCCTCGCAGCAGCCAGAGCAGGATGAGCAGCTCGTGCAAGTTCAGCACGTGCTCCTTGTCCTCATCCGCGACGACGAACGCCGCATAGGACGCCGAGATCATGCAGAAGACCTCCATGGTTACCATCTGCGGCAGCACCGAGTCCTCGAGCACGGCTGCGGTCTCTCGCTCCGGGCTCGGGATGATCACGCGCGCGGCGTTCTTGATGTCGCCTGCTGTCAAGACCGAGGCGTCCGGGCTGCTGCGGCGCCTCATTGTCTCGAGCATGGCGCGCACGATGTAGTCCACTTCGTGCTCTGTCGTGTTGGGACAGTGACGCTTGATCACCTCCTTGCACGTGCCGGCCGAGCACGCGAGCTGGCGCGGCTGTGGGTGGTGGTGTAGCTCCGTCGACCAGTGATGCGGGCTCGCGTCGATCTGGATCGCAAACTGAACGAAGGAGCTGCAGAGCTCCTTGAGCAGTGTGTCGTACTCGAGCTGGTTCTCGTAGATCAGACGCGTGTTTGCGAAGCGCTTGAGGTAGAGCATGAGGTTCGGCTCCTTGAGTGCCCAGTCCGCGAACTCCTTGAGTGAGATCGCGCCGCTCTGGTCGTGGTCGATGGACACAAACGCGCCGGCCGCGAGCTCCTCGAGGTCCTCGGTACTCGGGCGGTCAAGCCCGACAACCTTGCAGAGCCCGCGCGTGGTGCAGAGCATCAGGAGCACGAGCTCATGCTGCGAGATCTCTTGTGAGTGATCGAAGTCGAACCTGGCGGGACAGCGAGAGGCGGCAATGGTGAGTGCACGACCTCGGACGTGGCAGGGCGAGAGCTCCGGATGACACCGACAGGTCGAAGAGCAGCGGGATCTTCGTCTCAATCGACGCCTTGCAATATACGATCACGACCGCGAAGACCTCCATCACGTCCACCTGCCACACGCGCGCCGGGCGTCAGCAGGAAGACAATATCGCTGTCTATCGGACGCAGGACGCACCTTGCCGAGTTCCCAACAGTCGAAGAGCGCGAAGTGCTCGGACGGATCCTGGCAGATGAGCGAGAAGATCTCGTCGAACTCGTCGGGCGTGACCGTCATCTTGTCGCCGACGGTCGCCTGCAGCGTGTCGAAGTTGTCCTTGGCGACGTCGTAGTCCTTCACGGTTGCTGCGGTGAGCAATGCGTCAGCTCAGTTGCAAGTGCTCGCTCGCTCCTGAGTATCGCTCGCACCCTTCTTGTAGTCCTGCGCACACAGGGACGAGAGCGTGCGTCAGTCGCCGCCGACTCTCCAGATCTCTCGCGCACGCACCCGCATGAACGGATCGTCGTCCTCGATGATGATCTGGCTCGGCTGCAGCGCCAGGGTGTTCCCCATCGTCGCTTGGAAGCCGCGCGCTTGCTCGCGTTCGACCGCTTCTCGTACGCTAAGTTGGTGTGCGACTGGTGTGCAACGCTTCGCGAAGCCGCACGGCGACGACGACGACGTCTGCTGCTCCGCTGCTCGCGATGGAGTTCGCTGTCGGGAGTCCGAGCGGTAGACCCAGTCGAGCACTCTCGCTCAGCCCTCGCCACCCACCGCCGCAGCAACAGCAGCAGCGCTGGGCATCGAAGGCTACCACGAGCGCTCCGTCTGTGCCGTCGCTGCCGCCACTCGACTCCGCGTCGCCGCGCAAGGACCCATCCGCTAGACGTGAAGGCTCCCCGGCTGCTCGACACCAGTGCACGCACGCCGCCTCGCTCCAGCTCTCGCTCGAGCAGGACTACCCGGTCGCACACGTCGACTCCTGGCCGCTCATGAGCCGAGCGGCGTACAAGCAGCCGTTCGCTGAGCACCAGGGACCGACGCTGTCTTCCAGCACGACGGTGCCCGTGAGCTCCGACACCAGCGCGCAGGTGCTCCGGATCGCCCACCCGAACAGCGCCACGAGCTTCGCAAGCCCGATCTCGCCGCGACAGCGCAAGGTGCTCCAGCACCACTCGCTGCTGGACGACAGCAAGTCGAAGCCGCTGCTGCTGCAGGAGCTCCAGGCGTTCGTGGACGCGGAGCTGAGCGAACTCACGCAGCAGCAGCAGAGGAACCAGCCACCGGGCTCGCGGAGCTGCCTCCAGCGGCTGCAAGTGTTCCGTCAGGTCTTCCAGCGCGTGATCGCGGCGTTCAGCGTGTATGCGCCGGTGCTCGCGCAGGTGCAGGACGAGTACGAGCGCGCGGTGGCCCTGCTGCGCGCGCAGAGTCTGCAAGTGCCCCAGCTCCACGCGCAGCTTCAGACACTGCAGAGTCACTGCGTACAGGAGATCGCGACGCGTAGCCTCGAGACGAAGCTCCGAGCACAGGCGCTCAAGAAGCAGCTCAAAGCCACGCAGGCGAGGCTCACGGCGCTCGCCGCACAAAACGCTGCGCTGCGCGAACAGAACGCCGCGCTGCAGTCCCAGGTCGAGACGCTCGCGCGGCGCAGCTCGGAGATGCAGCTCTCGAATCACTCACTCGTGAACGGCATCAAGCGCCACGACGACACGCTGCGGCACATCCACGAGCGCTCGCGCGAGGAAGGCATGGCGCTTGCGCAGATGGCGAGCAAGTACCACCACGCGTGCGAGGAGATCGCGGAGCTCAAGCGGACGATCGCGACGCTCGAGGAGAAGGTCGGCGGCGTGCACGTCGCGGCGGACAAGGCCACGATCGCGTTGCTCACGCACGACCTGCAGGACGCGCACGCCAAGCTGCAGAGCGCGATGAAGAGCTCCGCTGTCACCTCACTCGACAAGCTCCAGCACGACCTCGAGCGCCAGAGCGCACTCGGCACCGCGCTCATTCGGGTGCTCGACGCGCAAGGCGTCCGGGTGTCGGCGTCCGAGCTGCTCGCGGTGGTGGACCGAAGTCTGTCGGCAGACTCCGACGTTCACGCCCCAGTCGGCGCTGACGACGTGTGCGGCCACACTCCACACCCCGAGAGCACGGCGGCAGCGGTGGCAGCGCTCGCGGCGTACGTGCTGGAGAAGGTGGAGCCGCTCGCACAGCCGATGGCGGCCAGCGGTACCACCGCGACGTTCCTGACCGAGACGGAGGAGCTCCGAGGCGTGGACGCCGCCAGCCGCCTGTTGTCCACGACGGATCTGCTCGTGGGCCGTGGTTGCTCACCGGACGTGCCGGAGTTCCTCCAGTTCGACGGCGTCGTGCGCAACCTGCGCTATCCGCGCAAGAAGCTCGAGCAGATCCTCGCGCGTGTGTGGCAGCAGAAGGACGACCTGGAGAAGATCAAGCGCAGCCACCTCGGCGCCGTCGGGAGTGGAGTTGGCGCTGGAAGTCGCGTGAGCATCGGAGGAAGCGGTTCCTCGCCACAGCAGGTGCCGCTCGCGAAGGTGTTCTCGATGATGCTCACCCGCACGAGTGCGTCCCGCGCCGACGCTGTCGAGTGCGCGTACAACACCCTCGCGGCGCTCGAGCGGTTTGCCCCGCGCTCGAGCGACTGCCGCCTCTTCCTCGAGATCCTGCGCGGCGAGGTCGCCGAGGACGCCCGCCAGGACCAGCTCCGGGAGGTCTACGTCGTCTACGACGCGCTCACGGCGCTCGAGAAGGACCGGAACGCCAGCAGCAGCGGCGGTGGCGGCGTCGGCGACTCTGCGCTCCCCGGCCGTGTGCCTCTCGCTGACGTCGTCCAGCTGCTGCGCAAGGTGTTCCCGTGGAAGCCCGAACGTGCGCTAAGCGCGCTGCACCGCTCGCTGCTGCTCGACCAGCGCGGATCCGCGCAGGTAGACTACGCAGCGCTCCTGCTCCAGCAGCAGCAGAACGACGACAAGCGGCTGCGCACGAGCAGCGGAGGAAGGTCGCACTTCGCCGAGTGTCTGCGGTCGCAGTACATCGACGACCTGGTGGCATACCGCTGCCACCTGCAGACGCACATCGAGCGCAAGCTCCTGGTGTCAGCTGCAGATTTGACGGCGGCGGCGCCGAGAGACGCAGCGAGTGCTGGAGCTGGCGGAGCTCCAGTGGATCCCCTGAGCGCGACGCACGGCGCGATGGTGTCGATCCGCGACCTCCGCGACCTGCTGCAGGAGTGCGACGCGGCGAAGCCCGTGCAGGAGATCAACCGGCTGCTCGCGACGGCGTCGGGGCTCTCGCTCGACCAGGTGCTCACGCAGGACGCGCTCATGGTGAACGCGCAGCAGTTCCTGCGCAAGCTCCCGACACTGCTGGTCAAGCCCACGGGCAAGTTCACGCGGCCAGGAAGCTGACGATCGATCATGAAGTAGCTGCTTGTTCCTCTCCTCCCCCACACCTCTCCCTCCTCCCCCACCAGCCTCTCTGTCACTCCGATCTACAGCGGCCGTCCTGTCCGCAGGTCCCATGGCGCTGCGGCTCCGCTCTTCGCATGCGGCGCCGGAGAGCTCAGCGGCGGGATGTGGTGGCGACGACCCACCTTGTCGGCGGACGGTGGCACCAGAGCCTTCACATTCAGCTCCTTCGAGTCCGAGTCCGAGTCCTTGGGGCCCTTCGCAGCTGTGTGCAGTGCGCTCCGCACCTCCGAGTGCCGGGCTCTCGAGCCTCCAGCCTTTGCCTCGGCTGCCGTTGGCGCGCTCTCGTCGACGAACCAGTCGGCGCACGGAGCCTCGTTGCTCTTCCCGCTCTTGCAGCGCTCGTCGCGCGCAAGAGCCTCTCGGATCTCCTCCTGCGCGAGACTGGCGCTGGTCTGCCAGAGCAGCAGCTTGGCGCCGGCAAGCCACGCCTGGGACGGTTGCAGGGCCGTGTCGGGGAACTTGCGCACGAGGTAGCCGCGGCCCTTGCTGCCGAGTGGCGGGATCGCGCCGAAGAGCTGCCTGTCGTCCTGCGCGCCGATGCTGTCGCTATCAGAGAGCTGCTCGCGCAGCGTCATGAAGAACGAGCAGCTGCGGTACACGACGACCATGACGGCGGCGTTCACGATGCCCTTCCACACGACCAAGTCGACGGGCTCGTCGTCGCGGCTGGCACGACAGAACGGGCTGCCAGCAGCGAGCTCCAGCTCGAAGAACGCCTCGAGACCGTCGTCTGCCTCGAGCCACGCCTTCAAGTGGCTCGCGAGCCACTCGGACGAAGAAGTGGAGGAGCTCGTGCAGTCCTCCGCCGCGGCGATCGCGTCGACCTCGGACAGGAACGCCTGGATCCACGCCTGCGACTCGGTCAGCAGCGTTAGCAGCGTCGGCGCGAGATCGTTAAAGCGATGACGAACGCTGACGAACTGCGACATGCCAGCACAATCACTCGATGCTGAAGCAGCAGCTGGCGGCAGATCCTCCGTCTCGCCGAAGAACTCGAGCAGGTGACTCTGCGCGCGCAGGTGCGGGAGCACGTGCGTCGAGAGCTTCGCGAGGTTGTCGAGCAGCGCTGGGCGGAGCCACAGCTCGCCGCTGTACACGTACTGGTTGAACTGGAACACCACGAGGTCGCGCTGCTCCCGTTCGTCATCGCTGTCGTCGCTGCGATCGCTGTCGTCATCTCCGAGCTTACGCTGGCTGCGCTTCCGCCTCTGCTTCGCGCGCGCTCGCGCTGGTTTCTCGATGGCGCGAGGCACGTGCTGGAGCAGACAGTACAACTGCGTGTCGTTGGCTTGGAGGATCTCTCGCTCGCCGCGCACTGCGAGTGGTGCCACCTTCGCGCTCGTCCCGCAGTTCGCCAACGAGAGGTTCAGGTGGATGGGTAGATCGACAGGAGTCATACGCTTGCCTTCGACAGCAAAGTTGCTTGCTGCGTCTGGCGTCGGGAGTGCGCACCACAGCACGAGCTTCGTGATGTCCTCGTCTCTGCAAGGTGGGGCACGTCAGCGATCGCGTCACTAAGAGCACCAAGCATGAAGACACGCAGCACGTACTTGTATCGACGCACGACGAAGCACGGCCCCGCTCGCGCGACTGGGGTGGACGCAGTGGAGGCGGCACAAGTGATCAGTTCTCCATCTCTCTCTCATACACACGCATACACACGCGTCGGTCGCCGCACCGTTCGGGATGAACGTGTCCTCGAGCGCCAGCTCGTCGCAGTTGTCACGCAACACGACGAAGTACGAGCTGCGCGCGTAGACAACGTCGAGCAGCACCCCGCGCACAACGATCTTCATCACGACGAGCACCACTCCGGCGTCGTCGAGGTCAGCATTCGTGCTCGCGTTCGTCTGCAGCTCGAAGAACGTCGGGTTTGTGGGCGAGACGACCCAGCGGAGCTCCTTCGACGCCTGCTCGATGCGCTCGATCGTCTTGTCCTTCGAGAGTTCCTCGACCATGAACGCACCGACCTCCTCCATCTGGTACAGCACGTCGCGGATCTCGCTGCGAAAGTCTGTGAGCTTGTCGACCTCCACCAGTACGTCCTGCTGCTCCTGGAAGTGCGGCAGCAGCACCGCCAGGTCTGCGACCGAGATGTCGTGTGGACAGCGCACTCGTGTCAAGATGTCGTCGCCGTCACTGTCACCACCACCGATGGAGTGTCGGCTTGATGCAGCCGCTCTCTCCAAGCCGAGGCGCTCGGGCAGCTCGATCGCCCCGTGGAAGTAGTGCGAGCCGCTCGCGTACAGCAGTTGGTACTGAGGCAGAGCGGGTTCGCCGTGTTCGTCTCGGATGTCGCGATGCGTCCTCGCTTCCTCTCGACGAGCGTTCGCGTTGCCGCTGTCGTCGACGACGAACTCGCTCCGGTAGTCGTTCGATTTGTCGACCGGATACAGCGCCGAGTGTGACAGCACGTACATGCGCGTGAATCCGCCGCGAGCGACGTCGCCAAAGTCACCCGATGTGTACGACGACGCGGAGCTCGCGCTGCCGTCGCTGCCGCTCGACGACATGGGATCCGAGCTTCTTCTCCTCGCACCAGCAGCAGCGTCGTCGCCGTCGTCGTCGGGATCGAAGCGACGCGAAAGATGTCTCGCGATCTTTGCTGGGGTGCGCGACTGCTGAGACGTTCTTCGCCTTCGCCTTCGCTCTCGCCTTTGCTCTCGCTCTCGCTCTCGCTCTCGCTCTCGCTCGGCGCCACTCGCAAAGAAGCCACCCCGGCTCGCATCTCTCAGTGGCGCAAGCGCAGCGAGCATGGATGCTGCCGCACCGACACCCCTGCAGGAACAGGAGGGGCCGCTTGTCAACGAACGCAACTTCATGGAGCGGATCCGCCACACGCTCGTGCGCGCGCAGCAGCGCCAGCAGCGACTCGTGTTTGAGCGCGAAGGCACCGAGTCGCGCGAGTCGCGCGACAGCGACCCGCTCAAGGCGACATCGGCGCCTCCGATTCGCTCTGTCCGGGCAGAAGACCTCCTGCTGACGCAGATCTCCACCGGGTCTCCGCACCACGAAGAGGAGCAGCTCCGCCAGCTCCTTGAGGACCAAGAGACCAAAGAGCGCGAGGAGAGCGACCGGTGTCGCCAGTACAGACGCCATCTCGAGGCTCGTGACAAGTACCAACAGCAGCGGCGACAGGTTGAGCAGCAACCCTCCTCCTCCTCCTCCTCCTCCTCCTCGTCCTGGTTGTCGTCCTCCGCCTTCAGCTCCAGCAGCTACTCGGCTGACTCGCTCAACTCGAGTCAACGCCGTCGCTGCTACTCGCAAGAGCGCTCGAGAGCATCTGAGAACATCCAAGGCGATCAACTCCAACAGGAGTTGATAGATGAACCGGCGCATCGGCGAGCAGAGCTCCGTGACAAGACTTACCGGTCGTCAGTGTACGCACCAGCAGTGGCGGCGTATGAGCAGAAGCGAGCGCTCAAGTTGCCGCGTGCGCTGGTCTCGCCAGCTCTCAAGGCGGAACAGGAGAAGCTGCTGTCCAAGCTCTCGAGCAACGCGAAGCGGTCGGTTCGACGACTCGTGCACGGAGAGAGTGAGTCTGACGACGACTCTGACGAGTTCGGAGAGGAAGAGAACCATCATGAAGTCGGTGGTGGACGGCAACCCGACGACTACGAGCAGCAGACGTCAGCAGTGACGCCCGTCCACATGAAGGCGCGCCCGGAGCTCCGCGCGACGTCGAATCAGCAGTCGGTTGCAGTGCGGCGCAGCTCGCTCCAGATCCTCCCGACGTCCGCGATCGACGCGAGCGCGTACGCTGACTCTCCGTGGCGCAAGAAAGAGTGCGATCGCCAGCAGCTCCAACGCGGACGAACGACCGTCGAGACTCCGCCGACCTCTGCGATCCAGGCGTCCGCGTATGACGAAGGCATCGCATGGCGTCGTCGCTGCCAAACCAATGAGGTTGCTGTGGCTCAGAAGGAGCAGGCGACGAGGACTCCTGAGGAGAGCACAACACGGCGTTGCCAGAGTTCGCGACCAGCAGAGCCAAGCGCAGCCACTGGACCAAGCGCGCCGGCTCCTCGCCACTACTTCCCTGTGCGAGTTCAACTGACCCGGAGGCGCCGTCACCCGAGTCGTTGGCGTGCGCCGAGCGCAGGACAGGAAGACGTCCGCCAGCAAGTGTGCTGTAGCAGATGCAGACAGCGCATCGACTGTACGAGTCGCCACCGTCAATCATCTCAGATCCAGCGGTCGGTCGCCGAGAAGGAGCAGCAGCTCGCCAAGAACCGTTCGCAGCATCCAACCCTCCCCGTGGTTCCTCCAAACTCGTGCGGTGCGTCGGTGCTCAGCGGATGGACCTCCACCACCAGCCTCTGCAGCACGACGACGACCGACTTCTTCTCCATCAGCGGCACCACTGGCAGCTCTCCAGCCAACAGCCACTTCGCCAACTTCATCAACTCCGCAACAACCGCCAGCACGGGCACCACGAGCAGCTCGCTTCACACCGAAAGCGGGAGCAGCGCAGTCGACCCGCTGATAACAGTCACGGTCACTGCTAGTGCCGCCGCTGTCCGGGCTCTCCAAACCCACGCTTATCGCGCGCGCACTCAACTGATCGTGCCAGCCCGCATGCTCTTCGGGAGGCAGCAGCGAAAAGATCGACGCCAGCGTCGAGGACGAGGTAGGAGCGTCTTCTTCCGCGTCGTCAGCGTGCATCCTCTGGTGAGTGATGCATCGCTCGCATCCGCTGGCGAGAGGGACTGTGCTGTCCGAGTCGAGCTACGCCCGATACTCCAGTGAGAACAACCGCAGCGCAAGTGCACCTCCAAGGCATCCATCCGCAGCTTTGAACGGTAGTAAAGTTCGTTCTCTCGAACTTTAGGCGATCTTAACGCGAACTTAACGATCGGGTTTACTCGCTTTTAGTGAAAACTTGGTTCCATTGTGGGCGAATAGGGTTCCATCGGGTTTCACCTTTCATGGTTAGGGGACTCATCTAGATCCGCAATTTTACACGGTTCCAGGCATACACATTCGCAAGAGTCATATTATTGTAATTAAACTAACTCACTGTGTATAACTGTAATGATTCGAACAGCGACTGTTCGAAGTGGCTTCAAGTTCATAACAGATCAAATCAGTGGCAGACACCACAGCTGGCACCTTGTGCTCAATGCTTCCCCTTTCATTGGTCGCTGTTGGCACCAGCATCAGAAACAGCAAGGTGGCTGGTGCGCACACTCACCAGTCGAAGTGGCCAGCTGGCTCTCCGCGAATGCTCTCCCTCACCCAACAGCGCACGCGTGATCCAGTGTCCGCGTTCATTCTCGCTTCCGCGCGCTCCCGAGCAGATCACCCCCACTCTCTCGAGCAAGACCGCTGCCAAGCGCTAGCAGCTACACGATGCTGGGCAAACTCACGACCACGCTCCTGCTGCTCGCTGCGGCCGCAGCTCCGACGCACACGCTCGCGAACTCGCACGTGCACATCCGCATCCACACAGAGACGGCGGCTGCGAACATTAGTGCTGTCTCCAACTCGTCCGCAAGCACCAGGGACTCCGCCGAGGTGCCCACCGGACCCGTAAACGTGGACGAATTGGACCCGTCGCTCTACAAGATCGCCGCGTGCGCGCCGCAGTCGTGGGAGATCCGTCGCGAGAACGCGACGTTCGTGTGGCTCGACTTCGCGTCCCTGAACGCGTCGGGCGACCAGATCATCGTGTCGACGCTCAACGGCACGAAACCGCAGGTGTACAACTCGGCACCGAGCGGGCTCTCGACCAAGCCGATCCCGGGCAGCGCCGTGAAGCTCGAGTTCCGTCCATCGGAGACCTCGGGCGGAGGTTGCGCGAGCTCGGGGAAGCTGCCGTCGTTCTCGCTCGTGGGCGTTGGCTACGGGCTGCCGAAGCAAGTGCGGAAGGAGAGCACGTGCGGCAAGAGCGAACTGAGGAACGTCGCATGCCTCTCGAGCGCGCTCGCGGGCAAGGAGCGAGCGGTCGTGCGCATGCTGACGGTCGGGCAGGACACGTACTCGTTCTGCACGGCGTGGCTCTGGGGGAGCGATGGAGAGATGATCACAAACAACCACTGCGTGAGCTCCCAGAGCGCGATCGACAATGTGCAGTTCCAGTTCCAGGTGCAGACGGCGAGCTGCGCTGGCACGTGCACGGACGTCAAGTGCCCGCTCGGAGAAGAGTTCTTCGGCAAGGGCAATGTCAAGTTCATCCAGACAAACAAGGAGCTCGACTACACGCTGATGCGCATCACTGTCAACGCGGAGGCGATCGTGAAGAAGTACGGTTACCTGAAGATCCGCGACGGCGCTCCGCAGGCGACTGAGCGCATCATGCTCATCCAGCACCCGAACGGCGGTCCGAAGGTCGTCCCGGCGAACGTGACGGTCAGCGGCGGCTCGAAGTTGCATCCGGGCCGCCTCACGACGTCGATCGAGTTCCCGACCATCCAGAGCATAATCTACGACGGCAGCGGCTCGCCGTTCAAGCTCAAGTACATGGCCGACACGGACAAGGGGAGTTCCGGCTCGCCCATCATCTCGGAGCGATCCAAGAGCGTGGTCGGGCTTCACCGCGGCGGCGGGTGTCCGAACGAGGGCATCGCGTCCAGCGCGCTCGCCGCGAGTTTGCGCAAGTTCGCCAACAGCGGCAACAACGGCTTTGCGAGCAACTAGCAGCGAAAGGCACAGACCTGTGCAACGTGTTAACAGTGTCAACACGTTGAAGTTGTACGTCCTTCCTCGAATCGCCTTCATCCGCAGCCGCCAGCCGGACGCGGCCACCCACCCAGAGATCGATGTCCTCTACGATGCTCGCCATCCGTTGCGCCACCACCAGAGTCCGCGCTGGTCAACACCAGCAACACCCGAGCCGAAGAAACGGGGCGGGCGAAC
>JAASFS010000636.1:0-14045 GCA_023333865.1 Globisporangium perplexum | reverse complement strand
TCCACCGCTACGCGACGCGACAGCGCCACCGCTGCCGTGACAGGTGAGGGCGACTTGCGCCAGCTGGTCGCCCTTGAGTTGCCCCCCTCGCCGACGGCGCTGACTCCGTTCTGTCCGGCGCAAGCGAAGCTCGCGATCCTGCTGCACGACTTTCTCCAGCTCCAGAAGCACTTGTAGTTGCGCGACCAGCTCAGCAGCTTCATCAGCCCCAGACGCCGTCATGTGTGTGACCCGAGCTCCTCAAGATCGTCGGCATCCGTGAGTAGTGTTGATGGACCCGCCTCTCGACTCGAGACCTATCCAGTCGTGCTGCACGGTCAAAGCGTGCATGTAGTACTGATGAGTTCAATTCCAAGCGCTACGACCTCAGTCGAGTCCGCCATGAGCTGATGAAGTGTGTTCCGAAATGCTACGATGCGGTACATCATCTCCTTCGGATCAAGCGATCTTCTGCTTGTGTATGCGGCACGCCACGCCACGAGCAGCAGCGGCAGCAGCAGCAGCGCTTGCTAATGCGCGATCGCCGATGTGTGTGGCTCCGGTGACATGTTCGGTGTCGACGTGAGAGCGCTGCAGCGGCTGTCATTGGTCTCCTTCTCCTCCCGCGCGCTTCGTTGCGGACGGCACCGCAAGCGCAAGAGGCAGCGCTGATGACAGGCTGGCGGGTTCGTTCCAGTGTTGGGCAAGCAGGCAGACTGGCTGGCTAGCACCACGAGAGCGGACGAAACAAGCGCTCGAAGACCACGTTGCCACCGAATCGCTCGCTCACGTGCTACGTGGGGCGCTTGGGACAACCGGCCCAGGCTCTCGCGACACGCACACGAGCTGAAGGAGCTGAACCAGCTCCTTCAGGTCCCCTCAAGCCTCCTCAAGCATGCTGAAGGCTCCCGGTGCAGTGTTCTTGTTCTCCGTCACTGCCATCACACACCGATCGCCCTCTCATCTACCTTCGTATAACACATATCAGCATCTTCAACCTACGTCACCCGAGTCAAACAGCAGGTATACGCAGGTAATTTCGTTCGCCTTGCGACATCAGTGCATAATCACTTTGACCCTGCAGAAGCTCGAGCGAGCAGGAGCTCCAGCGCCGCGCGAGCGTCGCCGCGATCACCATGCAGCCCACCGCCACTTGTGCTTCTTCCGCCTTCGCGCCGATTGCCAACAGCAGCAGCAGTCGCAGTCGCGCGTGGAAGCCGCGCAGCCGCTCGCTCGACGACCTCCGCGAGGTCCTCTACGCCATCACGAGCGCCGCCGACGAGACGGACGACGACGCGTCCATGGCAGAGCCCAAGAGCCTCGGTCTCGGACTGCTGCAGTACCCGTCCGCGCACAGTGGTAGCTCCGTGTGGCGCGCCGCGCTCAAACAGCAGAGCGACGACGAGCACTCCGAACGCGGCGGCGACGAGCAGGAGGAGGTGGGTGACGCCGGGCGTCGAGAAGCGGCGGCGAGCAGTCGCGCGGCCCGCTCGCTCGCGCCGCTGCTCTTCCCCGTGCGCGTGCTGCCGCAGCACGTGCCGCGCGCGACGGAAATCCAGAGCTTCCTCAGCCGCATCGAGTGCGTCGAGATCAACGCGGTCGTGGAGCGCGACGACGACGTCGTCTACTATGTGCTCGACGTCTTCCGCCACAGGCAGCAGAACGGCATCCCGACGCGGCTGCGCGCCGCCGCGGCCCCGCCGCCTTCGTCCTCGGCGTCCCCGGCGCTGGCGGCGCAGCTCAAGCGGGCGCCGGTGCTGACGCGCTGCGTGTCGAGCCAGCCGCGCGAGCCGGACTACCAGCTCGAGCACCGCTTCTCGAGCTTCGCGCGGCTGCGCGCGAACGTGCTCCAGATCGCGCGCAGGCGGCACCGGCGCGGCGGCTCCAGCAGCTGCAGCTACTGCAGCGCGCTCGTGACGTTCTTCCTCGAGAGCGACGCGCAGCCCGACCTCAAGGCCAAGTTCACGACCAACACCGAGGCGCGCAAGCAGCTGCTCTGCCGGTTCATCAACGCGCTGCTCGCAGCCACGCGCGACCACCACGTGCTCTGCTCGCGGTCTCTGCGCGGGTACCACCAGATCCCGATGCTCATGAAGCGCTTCCTGAGTGAGCAGACGGGCGAGAACTTCTTCTCCTGATGCCGCCCAAGCGAGAGAGAATGAGTGAGAGAGAGAGACAGTGTGTGTGTGTGTGAGAGAGAGAGAGAGAGAGAGGCGAAGGGAGGGTGCGTGGCAGCCGCCTATTTAACACCACGGTGCAGCAAGATCCTCCTCAGGCCAGGAGATACGCTGGTTGTTGCATGCACGATACACTTCGAGCACCGAAGAGTCGCACTTAGCAGGAGATGACCTCCACCTCGCGCTTCTTCTCCACGGCGGCGCCGGAAGCAGCACCGGCGCCTCCACGCGGCGTCCTCGCGGTCGTCCGCGCGCGCAAGCGGCGGCGCGGAGCTCGCAGCTCGTGCGCCGCGCTCGCGCTGACTGAGATGGAGCGGCAGGTGGTGGAGCTGCGCGCGCGCCATCCGGACATGCTGCTGCTCTTCGAGTGCGGCTACCGCATGCGCGTGTTCGCGCAGGACGCAGACGTACGCTGCTCCTCGCTTTCCCGGCTCGCTTTGGGTCCACTCGGCCTCCGCGCACTCACGCGGTGGTGCCTGGCAGGTCGCGGGGGAGACGCTCGGCATCAGCGTGGCGCAGTACAAGAGCTTCCGGCAGGCATCGGTGCCCGTGCACCGCGCGCTGCACCACTGCCGGAAGCTCGTGGACGCGGGTCACAAGGTCGGCATCGTGCGGCAGGTCGACACAGTCGCGATGCGCAGTGCGAGGGACGGACGCCAGCGGCAGGTGCTGCGGAGGTAGATCGTCGGGCGGAGCTGCTGACCTGACACGCACTCGCGACCCCTCCCCCCCCAGCTGACGTGCACTGCGCTGCTGCTGACAGAGAGGTGGTAGAGGTGTACACCCGCGCGACGATCCCGCTCGCCGACTCGGAGAGCAGCTCGTGCGCTGAAGAGAGCGACTCCGACGCCGCGGGCGGATGCAGTGAGCTCCCAGCGTCGCGGTTCGTGCTCTGCGTCGTGGAAGCCACCGTGCACCGCACGACGCTGTTCGCGAAGAAGATGCACGAACTGGGCGGCCAGAACGACGGCGGCGGCGAGCGCAAGCGCGTGGACGACGTGAGGATTGGACTACTGGCGCACGACGTCCACACCGGAGAGTCCCTCTTCGACGAGTTCTGCGACGGTGAGCAGCTGCAGCTTGACGAACGCCTGTGCGGGTTGGTGCTCGGCGCGCTCAGTGCGATGCGTGCGAGCGTCCGTGTGCGCCAGGCTCCAGCCGAAGCGAGCTCCGCGATGCGCTGGCGCGGATCGAGCCGGTCGAGATCGTGCTCCCAGTCGGCAGGCTGAGCGTCTACACCGAGCAGCTTCTGCAGAGCTACGCGCGCGCGCACAGCAGCCTCGCGACGCCAGCGCGGCAACCGCGGAAGCGGATCCGCTTCGAGCGCACTCGGAACGAAGTCTTCAGCTGGGAGAGCGCGCGTGCGGCGTTCGCGCACTTCTTCGACTCCGCGGAGCGTGAGTACAGCCACTACGCGGCGCGACCGCGGCTGCCGATGCTCTGCGTGTGCTGCTTCGGAGGGATGCAGAGCTACCTGAGGCAGTTCGCGCTCGAGCAGTCGCTGGCGTCCGTCAAGTACATGTGCGTATCCAAGGCGGACGCGTCGTCGAGCACCCAGGACCGAGGCTTCAGTCTCTCGAGCGACTGTGTTCGCGACCTCGACATCTTCCGCAACTCGGTGCGTTCGTTAGAGCTGCGGCGCCTGCGCTGACGCGGGTGCGTCGAGACTCACGCGCTGTTCATCCTCTAGGTGAACAACGAGGTGGCCGGGTCGCTCTTCTCGATCCTGAACCATACGCGAACCGAAGCCGGCGCACGCAAGCTCCGCGCGTGGATGAGCTCTCCAAGCGTCTCGCTCCTGGAGATCGAGGAGCGCCAAGCTGCGGTTCTGCATTTGGCGGGGATCGGCGACGATGGCGCCGCGTCATCGTACCGCATCGTGTACGAGGAGCTGGTGGACACCGTGCTGCCGAAGGCGCGGCCTGTGCTGCGCTGGATCAACCAAGTGCACACCCGAAAGGCGTCGCCAGCGCAGCTGGTGCGCGGGCTCGACCGCCTCGCAGAGCTCGAGGGTCTCGTCGACGAGCTCGTCGATCTCTGCAACGTCGCGCGCTTGGATCGCATGCAGGTCGACGAGAGCGCGGCTCGAGAACCGTCGCTGCTCCTCCACCTACTTCAGTCGTACCCGAGCCTCCGCCTCGCAGTTGCAGGCTGCATGGAGGAGATCGACCGAGATGCAGCGCTCGCGAACGACTCGGAGCACGCCGTGCTGCCGCGGCTCCGACTCGACGCTGACGCGATGGCGAAGCATCAGGAACTGTGCGAGGAGCTGCGCGTGCTCGACACCGAGTTCGAGAAAGTGCTCGCGAGCTGCCGAGCCGCACTCGAAGCCCCTTCGCTCCGGTTCCTGTCGATCCAGTACGGCGCAGGCAAAGTTGTCCACCACTTGGTGCCGGTCGAGCGGGAGCAGCTCCACTTGGTGCCCTCCGACTGGCTCGTCGTGAACTCGACGAAGCGGCTCGTTCGCTTCCACCCCCGAGAGATCCACCAGCTCCATCTGCGCGAAGACTTCTTGGTCCAGACGAAGCGCCAGCTTGTCCAGCGCGCGTGGACGGAGTTCGTCGCGAGCGTCGACGCGCGGATGTACGTGATGGTGATGGAGTGCGCAGAGAGGCTGGCGTCGCTCGACGCGATCTGCTCGCTCGCCACTGTCGCGAGGACGCAACCGGGCTACACGCTCCCGACCATCGTGCCGCGGAGCGAGGGCAGCCAGGTGCTCGAGATCGTGGGCGGCCGCAACGCGATCCTCGACGCCACGCTGTCGGGGTCGGCCAACATGGGCAACTCGGTCGCAATGGCCAGCGCCAGCGGTAGTGGATCGGCGTTGGTGATCTCGGGGCCGAACATGGGCGGCAAGAGCAGTCTGCTGCGCATGTGCGCGCTGATCGTCATCCTAGCGCAGATCGGGTCGTTCGTCCCGGCGAATTCGGCTCGGCTGTCGCTCTTCGACGGCATCTACTCGCGGATGCACCGCTCCAGCGGCTCGTATCGCCAGATCCCTCGAGGTGTCGCCGCCGCGAACGCGACCTCGATGCGCAGCAGCGAGATGGAAGCGGTGGGTGCGATCTCAAGACTCACAACGCGCCGATCGCTCGTGCTGATCGACGAGCTCGGCTTCGGACTGACCGCCGAGCAGGCGAGTGCCGTTGCGTTCGGACTCGTGACGTACCTGGTCGAGACTGTCGGGTGCCACGTGGTCTTCGCGACGCACATGGCGGCGGTGGCCGAGCGACTCGAGAGGCGTCTGCGCACGCGCTGCCAGACCAAGCAGTTCGGCGTCTCCCTCAGCGACACGGAGCAGCAGCAGCAACAGCACCTGACGTTCCATTACATGATCACAGCCGGCGTCGCCAGCGACAGCTTTGCGATGCTCGCTGCGAGACGCGCGGGCGTCCCGGAGGAGGTTGTGCTCCGAGCAGCGGCGATCGCGCACCGGGTCAAGACGGACGGAGGCGGAGCCTCCTCATACTAAGCGAACGACACGAATCACGCGTCACGGGATGATCGTGACGGCCGCGATCATGCCGCCGTCCGAGTGCCCGAGCGTGTGGCAGTGCGCGACGACGAGCCCCGTGAAGTCGACGGGGCGGAAGCGGATCGTGACGTTCCCGGGCGTTGGCACAGAGATGACGTCGCGCCAATCGCCGACGCGGTACTCGGCGCCGTCGCCGTGGCTCATCGCAACGATCTGGAACGCGTTCGTGTGCATGTGAAACGGGTGGTTCGCCGTGGCGACGGCGCCGCCGACAAGCTGCTTGTTCACGACGACCCACTCCTGCACGACGCCGAGCGGCATGTCCCTGCTGCTCGTGCCGTCGAACTCCTTGCCGTTGACCAAGTAGTTCTTGTACGTGAAGCCGTCCTTCTGCGTCGCGCCGCCCATCGTGAACTCGAACTCGAACGGCGTCGGCGCCATGACCGCGGCGTCCGCGGCCGAGAGGTGCAGCAGGCTTGCGTCCTTCCCGTACAGCGGCGTCGGCGCCGGGAGCTGCGTGATCGGCGCCATCTCGAGCGACTCGCCCTGGACGTGCAGGAACGCGACGACGCCAGCGAACACGTCGGACGTGCTGCCGAGGAAGCCGTCGAGCGCGACGTCGCGCGCCGACTGCAGCGGCCGCAGCGGCGCGAGCTCCTCCGCGTCGCCGTTCGGTGCGCAGTTGACCACGACGTCGGCGCGGCTTCCGGCCGCGAGCAGCAGCGTCTTGACCGCGCGCGGCTCCTGCAGGAAGATGCCGTCGGTCGCCGCGAGCGTCATGGAGCACCCGGGCACCGAGAGCTGCAGCATGCAGACGCCGCCGGCGTTCACGAACCGCAGCAAGCGGTTCTCGCGTGGCCGCAGCGTGAGCTTGGGGAGGTACTGCCCGTTCACGGTGAAGTAGTCGGTGAGCGGCGGGTGCCGGCCGCGCAGCGTGTCGTCGCGCTCGATGTCGATCGACGGCTGCGTCTGGTGCACGTCCGGGAAGAGCTCCTGCACTCTGTCGTCCAGCGCCACCTTGCGCGTGTACTTGAGGCGCAGCGGCAGGCGGCTGCGCGAGGCCTTGGCGACCGCCACGGCGGAGGAGCCGAGGCCGCCGGAGAAGCGGAACTCCTGCAGCACGAGCAGCTGCTGCGACATGGCGCGGTACGCGCTCGGCAGTTCGCGCTCCTCGGCGGCGTCCGGGTCCACGAAGAGCGCGCCGACCATGCCGCCGCCCATCTGCGCGAACACGGAGCCGTGGAAGTGCGGGTGGTAGTGGAAGAGCCCGCGCGGGTGGTCGAGCGGCACGTGGATCTGCGTGAGCGCGCGCTCGCCCGGCGCCACGACGCGCGAGACGTTGTCCGCGATGCCCGTCGGGTCCACGTGCATGCCGTGCACGTGCAGGTTCGTCGTGTTCGGGTTGTGCAGTGTGTTCATGGTCCAGGGGCCGGGCACGTCCGGCCCGAGCTCGTTCACGAGCTCGAGGTTGAGCGTGTCGCCGGGCTTGACGCGCAGCGTCGGCCCGGGCACGCTGCCCTCGTACGAGCGCGTCCAGAACGAGATCGGGCCGTCCGTGAAGTGCACCGCGCGCACGTGCAGCGTCGTGTTGAGCGCGCCGTTCGCCGACACGCGCTCCTCCGGTTGCGCGAACGGCTCGAGCTGCTGCGCAAGCGCCTGCAGGAGCGCGGCTCGGCGGTCGCCCGCGGGCAGCGACGCCGGGTCCGCGAGCGCCGCGGCGCCACCGTACGACCGCGCGTTGCAGGAGAAGTAGTAGGCAGTGAGCAGCAGCGAGGTCGCCGCCGCCGCGCCGAGCACGAGCCAGCGCGCGCGGGGCTGCGCGCGACTGCGCAGCTTGGCGGCCTCGAGGTCGTCGTCGGGGTCGAGCGACTTGGGCTTGGCGCCGCGCGGCGGCGGCAGCGGCTCGCGCTGCTGCATGCTGCCGTAGTACTCGGACGCGTCGGCCATGTTGGTGCTGCCGCTGTTGTTGTTGTCGCTCGAGTAGCCACCGTCGGAGACCGAAGTCGATACTGCGGACGCGGGCGACGCTCGGTTCGCGCGTTTGCGGCTATTGGAGGTCGGCGGCGGGGGCGATGGCGGCTGATTCGCTGGCGCCGGAGGCTCCGAGGCACGCGCTCCGAGAGATTCGGACAGCGCCGCCGGGGCTGGTGGAGCTGCTGGAGCCGCGCTTGACGCGAAGTGGATCGAATCAGGACATCGCGGATCCTGGAGTCGAGCTGTGTGGACCACGTCGGTGCCGGAGACTGAGTTGGCACTGGTGGTGGACGACGACAACGCGCGCGGATCCATGGAACTTGTGTGTGTGTGTGTGATCTGGAGGTGGAGCCGAGAGATTCGCAGTGTCGGTGCCGAGCTCAGGTTGTCGACGCCGATGTCGCTGGTGTCCTTGGATCAAGGTAAGGTGGTTCGAGGTGACACCCGTGCGATCACGATGGTGTTAAACCGCGCTGGATGTGATGCCGGCCGGACCCGGAGGAGGAGGAGACTCTCGAGCTCAGACGGCGGCGACGGGAATCGCTGAATGAAGACGCAGCGGCGGGACGCTCGCGCGCAGCATCAAGTCCGATCAAGTCCGAGCGAGCGAGCGCGAGCAAGTCGACATCGGTTGTCGGCAAATCGAGCAGGTGTTCGTGTTCGTGTTTGTGTCGCCGAACTGGTGATTGACAGAATGCTAGATTCGGACTTGATGTTTGTATGCAAAGAAGAGAGCGAAATATGGAGATAGTTTCAGACTTGCGAAATGTATACTCCCGACCTGTCGAGTCTATGCAGAGCCATAAAGACACGCACGTGAAAGAAAGACAAGTTTAACTACTAATCTAAATAGTGAGCTCTCTCAATTGACGGCACAGATATTGCCTTACCGTATCCCGTTAATTTCATCACTAAAGGGAAATAAATCAAGAAGCGGACACACTTGGCATCGCTCTCGCTGCGGACGTGCTGCGGTCGTGCTAGGACTCGGTGTGTGTGTGTCTCTCTCTCTCGCCCCTCCGGTCCCCTTCTGCAGCACACGCCCCTGCGCGCCAGCGTTATGCCTAGCAATGACGGTATGCAGATGACCGGTGTCGGCGCGTTCGGCGCCAACCTCGTCCAAGACTCGCCGCTCCTCGCTGCGTGTAAAGCCGGCAGAGCGGACCAAGTTCGCGAACTGCTCAAGCATGGCGCAGACGTCGACGCGCCGACCAGAGACAGAGCCACGCCGCTGTACGTCGCGGTGGGGAACGGCTTCTCCGACATCGTCGAAGTTCTGCTCGAACATGGAGCGAACATCGACACGGCAAGTCTGAACGGCGCCACGCCGCTCTTCGTAGCTGCACAGAACGGCTTCCTCGGCATCGCCGAGCTCCTGGTGTCGCGCGGAGCAGCCATCGACGACGCGACGGTGAACGGCGCTACACCACTGTACATCGCCGCAGAGTGCGGGAACAAGGAAATCGTGAAGTTGCTGGTGTCCGGCGGGGCGAACATCCACGCTGCAACAAGCTACGGAGCCACCGCGCTCTACGCCGCTGTATTGCACGGACACTTGGACATTGTCGATGTGCTGCTGGAGCATGGAGCGGTGGTTGATGCGGCGGACACGGGCGGAGCTACACCGCTGAGCGTCGCCGCCCAGACCGGCAACATGGACGTCGTCGAGCTGCTGGTGGAGCGTGGAGCAAGCATCGATGCAGCGGGTTCGGACGGGTGGACTCCGCTGCATTTGGCGTCTCACAACGGCTTCAAAGACGTCGTAAAGGTACTGCTGTTGCACGGAGCGAATGTGGACGCCGCAGAGGCGGAAGAGTATACCCCGCTGCTCCTCGCCATCGAGTGCGGACATACCGACGCTGCGGAGGTGCTGCTGTCAAGCGGAGCAAGCATCGAGATGGCCGCTTCGGACGGGAGTACCCCGCTCTTCCTAGCCGCGTGCAACAACCACAACGACATTATGGATCTCCTGCTCTCGCGTGGAGCAGATGTGGAAGGAACAGATGCGAGTGGAGCTACGCCGCTGTTCGTCGCCGCCCAGAACGGCCAGAAGGTCGTAGTGGATTTATTGCTGTCTCGCAACGCGAACGTCGATGCGACAGACGAGGATGGATGGTCCTCGCTCCATGTCGCCGCTCAGCACGGCCACACGGAGATCGTCGAGTTGCTGATATCGCACGAAGCGAACATCGAGGCAGCGACTTTCGATGGATCGACGCCGCTGTACGTCGCGGCTGAAGAAGGTCACGCGGAGATCGTGGGCTTCCTGTTGTCAAGTGGGGCTGCTGTCGATGCTTCGAATACTGATGGATGGACGCCGTTGCTCGCTGCTACCCACGCCGGGCACAAGAAGATCGTGGAGACACTGCTGTCGAAGAGAGCAGATGTGGATGCAGTGACTGCGCTTGGGAACACTCCATTGTACCTCGCGTCCCAGAACGGATACATGGACATCGTCGAGACACTGCTGACACACGGAGCAACGATCGACGCAGCGAACTGGTCAGGATGGAACTCGCTGCACATCGCTTCTCAGAACGATCACAAAGACGTTGTCGAACTGATGCTTGCTCGTGGAGCAAGCATCGATGCGCCGAGCGCGACAGGAGCTACTCCGCTGTACATCGCCGCACTGAATGGATGCATGGACGTTGTGGAAGCACTGATGGCACGGAAGGCAAACATCGACGCAGCCACCGAGGATGGATCCACTCCCCTGTTCGGCGCTGCCGAGAGCGGGGTGGCGGATGTGCTGCGTGTGTTGATCGATTCAGCGGTCAGCACGACCGCACTTGAAACGAGTCAGCTCCTCGAAGACGCAAAGGTAGTCACCACCGTCCAGAGTCTCGAGACAACTGCGATCTCGACTGCGGGTGGCAGAACGACAAGACGCAAGACACGACTGAACCTTGCAAACTCTGAAGGGGACACACCAGTGCTGGTTGCCGCGAAAGCTGGACACTTCCACGCTGTCCGAATGCTTCTGGATGTTGGTGCCGACGCGCATGTCCGTAATGCAAGTGGCGAGACGATCCTGGTGTCTGCTGCGCGACTTGGAGACGCAAGCGTCGTCTCTTGGCTACTCGATCGCGGGTATTTGGCACATGCATCAGAGCAGCGTGTCGACGAGGGTGACCAACACCCCGCGCTGCTGGAGATGTCGATCCAGTCACTGCGCGAGTACACACCGGACTTGTTCGAGTTCCGAGCGATGTGGTCACTAGTCGCTGACCGATTATCGGCGTTGTACGCTCGGTTGGCACGGTCGTCGGATCCGTCCCGCGAGAGTGACTTCCAGCTCGCCATGCTTGTCTTCCATCTCGCTCAGCTCAAGACGCTGTGCACAACAAGCAGTGTGTTCGCTCGGCTTGCCGCGAGTTCGATGATCACGAGTCAGTTTCGGGACATCCACATCGAGCTGGGCTTCTTGGAGCTGGCTGGCGGTGTCGACTCGCTGGCAGGTGCTGCTCGCTTGGCAGAACATCCGACTAGCGGGCAACACGGAGACTCGAGTTGGGACGCAGAGAGTTCGCGCATCGAGCAAACTCTGCTAGAGCACTTTCGCGACGAGATCGACAAGTGGACGCCAGTCGACGGAGACAAGGAAACGGGTGGTGATGCTCTCAACGATCTCGAAGAACCCGTGTTCCTTCTCCGCCACTTCAAGCACACTCAAGGCGAGCTGTGCAGCTCGCAACTGCGTGCTCTCGTGGACACATCACTGCGAAAAGTGATGGACGGCGTCGAGATGTCAGCGCTGCCTGCCATTCCAGTCTGGTTCATCCCGCTGCACGAGCTCAACGTCGACGCTGCCAGTCTGACGAACCGCAAGTCGGCGATCGTGAGCAATGTTTCGACAACGACTCGTGGTCGATGGTCCAAGTCCACACTCATGTGCAGTCGCATGGGGCGTGAAGCGTTCACCAAGGCAGTGGGGACTTGCTTCCATCTCAGCCACCCAAACGTGGTCCAGGTGTTTGGTGCATCACATCTACGCACTCCGTTCGTGGTAGTGTTCGAGAGCACCGAGTGTACGAGTCTGCGCGAGTATCTGACGCGTGAGGAGCACAAGCATGAGGTGTGGCAGAAGCTGTTGGAGGTGTGTCTCGGACTCGAGTACCTGATCGAGTGCGGGATCGTACTTGGCAGCCTTCGTTGCGACGACATCTGGATCGGCGCTGACGGCGTTGCGAAGATCTGCGCGTTCAGGTGCATCGGAGACTCTGAAGAAGACGCCGACGAGAGCCAAGGCGATGAGGACGCTAGCTACCAGACACAGATACACTCCGTTCGGTGGCGTGCGCCGGAGTGTACTCGAGACTCTCAGTTGTCAGCTGCGTCCAGCGTGTATTCGTTCGCGATGTGCGTGCTGGAGGCGCTGACAGGAGACATACCCTGGGGATCGACTACGACTGACAAGATGGTGTCCGAGAGAGCACCGTATGGCTGGCGACCGGAGCTACCTGCTGAGCTGGAGAGCGAGCAGAAGCTCCTGATTGACCGAATGTGGCGCGTCGACCCGTTAAAGCGGCCGACGATTGCGAGCGTGCGTCTCGAGATGCAAGGCTTTGCGAGTGCCTCGATCGCCAAGCACAACCAAAACCAAGCGGCTGCGAGCAGCGGCGTCGACGCCAGTGCAAGGAATGTCGGTGTCTTTCTGTTCCCAGAGCTCGGATCAACACTCCTGACGTTCCTGGAGAAACTCCACGCGAAATCGCTCCGATGTTCCTCCGAGTCTCCAGCCGAAGTCGCGCACATCCTCCAGCGGATGTTCGACATGCTTGTCGTGCTTGAAAAGCAGCGGCGCACAGTGGACGACGAGACTGTGACGCGCTTCGTCGAGCTGCTGGTGGGCTTTGACAGACTCTTGCGTGTCTCTGCGAGCGACAGATCTGTTCTCCAGCTCAAGCGGAGCCAGCAAGAGTCGCTGCAGAGCCGCGTGTTCCACAGGCGCCTGGACGAACTGCTCGATGTCGTGTCACCGGCGGTGGTGGATCCGATCCACGAGTGGCGGCAGCAGGCTACCAGCGGAGAAGAGTTGATGTCACTGTCTCAGCTGGACAGCGCAAGTGTCAAACACAGCGACTCGGTCGTCACGATCGAACGATTCGAGTCTCCCAAGCTCGCCGAGAGACTCCGGAGGTTGGGGCTTGAGGCGAGAGATCCTGCAGCAGGTACCACGTCGTCCCAACGAAGAAGCGGTGACACGGCCAGCACGCCGTGGTTCATTCATTCGTACGATCTCAAGTACGACCCGCAGGTCGATCAGATTGGCGTCGGCGCGTTCGGGGAGGTGTTCAAGGCGACGTGGCGCAGCACACCCGTGGTGATCAAGTTCGTGGGGTACGAGGCCGACGAGAGCGCGTACAGCCACGAGCTGTTCTTCCACGAGCTACTCGTGTGGTTCCCGCTGAGCCACCCACACGTGCTCAAGTTGTACGGCGCGTGCGACATCGGCAAGCGGTTCTTCGCGTGCGAGCTCGCTGGGAACGGGACGATCGACGGGTTCGTGAAGAAGAGCGCGGCGAACGCCGCGCGACGGTGGGGGCTGCTGCACCAAGTCGCGCTCGGCCTCGAGTACATCCACGACCAGGGTGTCGTGCACGGCGACCTCAAGTGCGACAACGTGCTGATCGCCGCGGACGGGGACGCGAAGATCATCGACTTTGGCTTGAGCTCGATCCTCCACGCCGCAGAGGCGAAGGTGGACCCGAAGAAGATCGGCGCGGTGCAGTGGCGCTCTCCAGAGTATCTCCGCGGCGAGCGCTTGACTGCCGCGTCGGATGTGTACGCGTTCGGGATGCTGATCGTGGAGCTGCTGCGCGGAGAGCCGCCGTGGGGGCAGGCGGCGTTCGACGTCGCCGTGCGCTTCAAAGTGCGCAAAGGGTTGCTGCCACCCCAACCTGCGAGCGTCACTGGCGTGCAGTGGACTCTGATCCGGCTGATGTGCGCCTCGGACCCCTCGCAGCGCGTGACGCTGCCGTTCGTGGTCGAGAAGCTGCACCAGTTCACGACGCAACAGCAGGTGTAGACGAGCGGAGGACGAGCAGCAGAAGACTGCGATCCTGTTGGGTCGACACCGAGTGTGAAAGCAGTCACAGAGCGGTACAAACACGCGACTCGAGCCGTCACACACCAGCACCACCACGCAACACCTTTCTCTCTCACTCACTCACTCTCTCGCCACACGCTTCGCGACAACCAAGCAAGCAACGGAGTCGAGCGAACGAAGCCAGCCGTGTACTGCCGATCTGCTTCCGATGGCGGATCGATGACACACGCACGCTACGAACGCAGTCTCTCTCTCTCTCTCTCTCTCTCTTTTGTTGACTCGCTCTGTTCTCTCTCTCTGGGCTCCTTCCCTCAGCGACTGCTCTCGCTCGCTCGCTCGCTCGCTCTGCTCTCGCACCCGCGCAGCGTGGCGGCCGATCTCTTCGGTC
>JAASFS010000635.1:0-14060 GCA_023333865.1 Globisporangium perplexum | reverse complement strand
GAGAGAGAGAGAGCAAAGATAGGTCCGCTAATCGCGACGCGGGACATCGTCTCGAGCAGCAGCATGGACGGCGACGACAGCACGGGCGCGAACTCACCCGCAGCGCGACAGTATGCGCAGGCGCTCGTGCAGACGTACTTCCGCATGCTCACAGTCGGCTGCGGCGGTCGAGGACTCGACACCAGCGCCGCGTCTTCTTCAGGTTGCTCGAACGTGAACTGTCGATCCAACCGCAACGCCGCTGAGCTCTCGTCGACAGACGCTGCAGTCCGGAGCATCTTCTTGGCCACTCAAGCGCCGGCACCGGTCTGCGTCCCGATCAGCAGCTACGTCAGCCTCCAACAGAATCAGGAACAGCAGCAGCAGGACTCACTGGACGAAGAGCGACCCGAGACAGACGACGGTGCAGTCGACGCGAGCGATCCCGACGCCGGAGAGCGAGCTACGGATTCCACTCCGCGCAGACGGCTCTCGAGCGCCGTGGAACTCGCCTTCACGCTCACGCACCGCCCCGGAAGCCCTCTCGCACCCGCTTCCGACGCGAGCGATAGTGAAGAGCGCGAGATCCTCTCTGGAAGACGAGTTCGGGGCGATCGGAAGCTGAGTCTCCCCAAGCAGAAGCTGCTCGACGCGATCAAGAAGAGCTTCCCGACGAAAGCCGCGCCGCACCGAGCGAACCGATCGACTGGGCGGTAGGAGGCTGGTGCTCGGGAGAGAGAGAGAGAGAGCGAGAGAGAGAGCGAAGTGCATGGCATCAAGACAACAACGACAGCACCAACCAGCTTCGTCGGCGGAACACACTTGATTCGGAGGTAGAAAGGCACCGGGTGGACGTTGGCGCTGTCCGGTGCGTGTGGTTGTCAGATACGTAGTCTACAGAGTTGAGGCGCTCGGCCGCAGCGAAGCAGGCATCACCTCCCGCGTACGCTGCACCGCGGACTCACATACAGGAGAGGAGGATGCCGGGGTCCGGGGTCGACGCGCCTAGATGCCCTGCACTGGCATCTCCGCGATATCCGGCATGTCCTGGACTGGCGGAGCAGCAGCCGCTGCGCCAGCAGCACCCTGGAGCGGCTGCGGGTGCCACGCCGGCACCAGCGAGAGCAGGAAGCCCACGAAGAAGTACTTGATGTCCTGGAAGATGCCGCGGTCCGACGAGATGCGGAGCACGCGCGCAAAGTCCATGCGAGCGAGTCCAGCAGCGACTCCGTGGACGCCTCCGCCGGCGGCGTTGTTCGCGTCGTTCGGGTGGTTCGCCTCCTCAGCGGCGCTCGCCGCACCGTTCGCGTCTGGCGACGGTGTGTAGTGGCGCTTGTAGACTTCGTAGATCTTCGCCAGGATGCCCGTGATGTGCCTGCAGAGGCGCCACATGTGTACGGTTAGTGGGTTCACGACGGCGTCAGTCGTCTGCACCACAACGCGACGCGAACGTACAAGTACGAGATGAACGACAGGAACGCGAGCATGAGCACGCGGTCGTTCGGCGTGTCCTGGCCGATGATGAACAGCATGAACGCCATCTTCATCGCGAGGCGGATGTCGAACAGCGGCAGGATCTCGCGGGCGATCTGCCCCACGAGAGGAACCGGTCGCGGAGCCGCCGGCTCGGCAGCGGCCGCGGCTGCTGGACCAGCTGGGGTGGCAACTCCCGGGTGAATATTGTGGAACCCGGCGCCAACTGCCGCTGGATGCTGCCCGACGGGGAGGACACCCGGGTGCTGGAGCCCGTGCATGGCGTGGAACATGTGCGGGTGGTGCATCCCCATGCCAAAGTACCCGAAGTGCGCGTACGGGTGGTGCGGCGCCGGCGCTGGCTGCTGCGCTGGGGCTCTGGCCGCCGCCTGCTCGCTCTGCTGCGAGTGCGTCTTCAGATACTGCAGGTACTGGATCTGCGAGAGGATCATCGCCTGCTGGTGCATCAGCATCCCCTGCGTGAGCAGGTCGTGCGGCGGGGTCGGTGGCGTCGCGCTGGTCGACGCAGCCGCAGGTTGTCCAGGAAAGTGTCCGAACGCTGGGAACGCCGCTGAGTGCTGCTGCTCCTGCTGCTGCTGCTGCACTGGCGCCGTCGCTGCCGTCGCCGCTTCTTCCCGCGATCCATCGATGTGGAGAGCAGGAGGCGCGGCAGGCGCCGGCTCCGCCACCGACGGCCGCGGCGAATCCACCGCCTCCCCCGCCACTTCGCCTGCCGCGACGCGCACCCCGCTGTCTACCCCGGCGCTGCCCGAGGCTGTGGGCGGCGTGTTCGGGCGGCTGCGCGGCGGCGTCGACGTCACGAGCAGGTGGAAGACGACGGCGGCGGCGTCCTCTGCGCGCTCCTCGCTGCGCACCTGGTTCTGGTGCGCGGAACACAGCGCGGTGAGTCGCCCGCTCCCCCACTACAGTAGAACATATCCAGCATAAGAGAAGCGACGCAACCAGCCACGCACCACAGTGAGGATCGTGCGCAGCGCGTCGCTGTCGGCGCACACTTTGCCGCCGAAGATGAGCTTCTGGTGCGCCGGCTGCGGGCCGCCCGGGAAGCGCTCGCTCACCAGCTGCTTGAGCTGGCGCACGAGCGCCGTCTCCTCCACGATGAATTGCTGCTGCTCCGTCGGTGCGTACACGTTCTTCACCACGATCTTCACCTCGCGCGCCATACTGAAGCGGTCTTAGGTCGTCCTTGTTCTTCTTCTGATTGTCAGACGTTTGCGTCGAAACCACACAGACTTGTATGCTGTTACAAGTTTCAAGTCAAATCAACGAAAACTCGCCACGCGTTTTTTGAATCGACTTAGAATTTTGAGTGGTCTACATAAAGACGTGTGGTGACAAGTTTTACTCTATCCACACGTCATCGACGCTGTCATCGGAACAGGCGATCTCCGAGATACTATCTCCGAGATACGATGAAGAAGAGCGCCGACACCACCGTCGACTTGTGTCTGCTCGTGAGCCAGCGGCGTGTGGATCGGGTGCGCGAGGCGCTGAGCGCGGACTCGAAGTTGCTGCAGCAGCGGCGGTGGGTGCGTTGCGCCGCGTGTTGGACGAAGTATCGGAGGCTAGCGCTCGATCTCCTGAAGAGATAGAGCTCACTCTCACGCTTGCTGTCTCGCCTGGATGCAGTCTGGAGCGCAGTCCCTGCACCGCGCGGCAGCCGCTGGAGACGCCGAGATGGTGACGCTGTTGCTCGAGTTCGGCGCGGACGCGAACGAGCGCGCTACTTGGGTTGGTGTGCGCGCTGCTCTGGCTGCCAAATGCCGCAGACAAACCGCTCTTGCTACTGTTACTGCAGGGATGGTACACGCCGCTGCACCTCGCGTGCAAGTATGGCCACGAGCGGGTGATCTGGCTGCTGATTGACCACGGCGCGAAGTGGAGCGCTGCCGACAAGGTCTGTCGATCAGCACAGCGTGTGAACACCGTCACCATCGGCAACTTGACGCGCCCGCTGCTGCAGGCGAAGCGGACACCGCTCGAGTGGGCGACCCGCGCCGGCAAGGCTTCGATCGCGTACCGAGTTGACCAGGTGCGTCTGCGCGCGTGTGTGTGGGAGGTGCTCGTGTGGTTGCCACATTATCAACCCGCATGTGCTGATCTGCACGCCTCGGTGTTCGCCAGCAACTCCACGCGCGCGAGAAAGCAGCGAGAGCCGAGGCGCTGCTCGCGCAGCAGGCGCGCGATCCGTCCACGCCGCTGCGCTTCGCGTCGCTCGGGCTGTGAGGGGGATCTCGGGGCGGCGCGAGCGGTGGCGGCGGTGATCCCAGCTGTAGGCGATCGATCAGCTCTGAGCGAAAATTGGCGATGTGGAGGGGAACGAACGAAGCGCGAGAGTGAGCACACGCTGTGACCATCTAGATGAGACCTATTGGTGCGCGTCACCTAGATGAGAACTACGCGAGCGAGAGAGCAAGAGCGGAGAAGCAGGAGCCAATTTTTCAGGTGGCGCAGGCAGCGCCACATGCTCCAAAGCGTGTGTGTATGTGTGTGTGTGCGTGTGTGTGTGCATGAGGGAAATTTGTATGGCTTGTGTGTGTGTGTCTGGCATGGCGCGCTGGTCGCCTCGAGCACGCCCGCACACCTGCATCGCTGCGCGGCGCCATCATCCGTAGCACCGCCGGCGAGCCACGTGAAGCCAACAAACCGGTTCGAGTGAAAAAGTGTAGCTTGAAGAAGCTCGCGGTCGTGCGCTCGCGAGGACTTCGTGCTCGTCTCTTGAAAACCGGCGTCTGCTGCGTGAATGCTGCGTGAATCAAGTCGAGCGAGCGAGCGCTACGAGCCAAGCTGGAAGCGCGCGCGGCGGCTCTCGGCAGGACACGCTTGCGGCAGCAGCACCAGTGAGAGCAAGGCACAAGGTAAGCGAGCTCAAGCATGTCGAGTCAAGCATGGTGTGTCGAGCAGGTATGCCACATTTTGTATCAAATCCATCACAAAATGGCATATTCCTACATTCAGTGCATCCAAGCAAACCAGATGTCGTCAAAGCGAAAATGTACTGTTTTGTAAACGATATGCACTGCTTTATAGGAATTAAACTGCGGCTAGGGGACGAAATTTTCGCGTCGGTCGGCGACTGTAGCAGGCTCGAAGTGCCCATTGTGCGGACTCGGTGCCCGCCGCCGACGATCACTCCTGCATGCGCCGCGCGCACAACCGCCGCCGCCGCCGCTCACCTCACAGCAGTCACACTAAACAGCCGCGCGCATGAAGCTCTCGGTGTTCAGCAGCGCTGGCGGCAGCAGCAGCCGGCGCTCGGCGGACGCGGCGAAGGCGGCGAGCGCCGGCGACCGCACGCCGTCCTCCTGGACGCGCAGGCAGCGGCACTCGGACGCGTCGTCGCAGCCGGCGCCGCCGCCGGCGCCGACCGCTCCCGCGCAACAAGTTAAAGACCACCAGGTGGTCGTGGGGCTCGCGGCCTCGCGGGATGACGAGGTCGAGGACTGGACCGACGACTTCATGGACAGCAGCAAGGGGACGAGCACCGCCGGTGCGTGCTCCCGCGTCTGCGTGTATGCACGATAGAGAGGGAAAGAACTGACGGTGCGAGTACAGGCGGAGACCGCGTCGGCGACCTCGCGCAGCGCTTCCACGCGGGCGGCGCGCTGCAGCGCTCGGCGCTGCGCTGGCACCGGCAGCGGAGCCTCGACAGCAGCTACGCCGCCGAGCAGCGCAGCGCGCTCAAGAGCAAGCGCAACACGCGGCTGCGCAAGAGCAGCGGGGACATGGCGACCGCCGACGCGGACGCGCGCCAGGCGCCCGCGCTCCTTAGCGGCAGTCTGCTCCAGCAGACACAGCAGCAACCACAGCAGCAGCAGGAGCTACAGGAACAGGAACAGGAAGAGCCCGCGGAGCTGCTGCATTCGGGCAAATTCGAGACAGTGGACGAGGCTCTGCGGCCCGGGGCGAGTTCGTCGCGCGAGACGCACGAGTCTGACGCAGAGGACGGCGGCGCTGCGGACGGCGGCGTCGGCGGCAACACGGTCACCTTCAACCTCGACGGCGACGACAACGACGCCGCTGTCGCCGACGAAGCTGAGGAGGAGGAGGACGAAGACTGGGACGTCGAGTTCGGCTTCGCGGATAACAGCGAGGACGAGCAGAACGAGTCCAACGTCATCGGCGCGGCGGGAGGCATGGACGCGACGCGCAGGCGGTCCGAGAACTTCAACATCTTCCTTCGCAACTTCCACGACATGATGGACGGCGAAGATCTCTCCGACGACGACGACGACGACGGCAGCAACAGCGGCAGCGGTGACAACGACCAGTCCTCTCGACGGACCAAGCGCGTCTCCAAACCGACAGAGGAGCAGCTCTTTCGGCGCAAGCGCGAACTACATCACCCGACGCCCAGTCTTGACGAGAGCTTCGACGGAACGTCGCGAGCGAGCCTGACTTCCGTGTCCGGCGCAGCAGAGTACACGCTTGTGGATAAGTACCGTCTCCTCGAAGTCGCCGGCTCGTCTGCGTACGCTGTGCGGATCGAGCGGTATCCAAAGCCGTGCTCGACGTACAGCAACTTAGAGAAGGATGCTGGCTTCGCGAGCTTCACGGAGAACAAGTTCGAGCGCTGGCTCGAGGCGTTCGTGGCGAGTAAGTGCGACCTCGCGTACCAGGCGATGGAGAAGGAGCGAGAGCAGATGACAAACCCGAGGCAACAGAAGAACCACCAGTTCCGAACGATGGTGTCACTGCCGTTCGGAAAGGAGTTCGTCGTGGGCTTCTTCAAGCAGGTGTCGCTGTACCGGTACTTTGGGGAGGAGAAGTCGAACCGCGAGCTCGTCCGAGTGTACTTCGAGAAGGTGTCGACGACGGCGTACTCAGAGGAAGACTGGTCGCTGTCGCTGAGCGCGGACGACTTCGAGTACATCGCGAACTGCACGATGGAGATTCTCCAGGAAGCTGCGCGGATGTACGGTCCGAAGCCTCCGTCAAGCGGCTGGAGTGGCTCGTCGCTCTCGTTCTCGTCGACAGCGTCGACTCCGCAGGCGCAGGCAAGCAGCAGCGCTACGGTGTTCTGGATGCGGCAGTTCCAGTCGATCCTGCAGATTTGCGTGGAAGCGTTCCCGACGTACCGCCACGTGATTGCGCTCATCGAGCTGCGCTACGTGTGCCACCACTTGATCGGCTTTGCGAGCGGTGACTTCACCCACACGTGGCAGATCTGCAACCACCTGCCAACGTTCTCGCCGACGGAGGTGATCGCGGGAGAAGCCGCGCCGATCGTCGCGAACGAGATCTTGGAGTACTACGGCGCGCTGTTCATCCACCTCAACACGAGTCCCGAAAGTCGCAAGAGCTGGCACGGCGAGGCACCATCGTCGTCGTCGGAGCCGGCAGCGAATCCTCGACAGGCGAGCGAGCTCAAGGCGATATCATTCGGCATCTCGCCGGACGTGATCTGCTTGCAAGCCCTCGTGCTGTGCGATATCCAGTGTCTGTACGACAGCCGGAGCGTGCTCGCGGAGATGTCGATTCCGGAGCTCGGGGAGCTGTTCGAGTTTGACGACGACGACATGAACATCGATCCGCGGCTGATGGAGCTGCTCGACACGGAGGTGAAGGTTCAGAGCCACATCCCCGGACTGTACACCGGTGCTCGTGCGGACGAAGCCTCGCGTATGCCCGAACGACGAAACTCCTCTGGCGGTCTCGGCGGGTGGAGCTCCGAGTCTCGGTTGATGACTCTGCTGAAGCCGTCGAGCAACTCGCGCACCCCAGCTCTCGGGTTCTTCTACGAGCGGATATCAGCGATGGAGCATCCGTTGGTAAAGGCGAAGTGCGCGTCCGTGCTGGGCAACATGCACCTCGCTGCTGGCTCGCTGCCCAATCTGCGCGTGGCGGAGTCGCTCGCGTACGAGGCGGTGCGGGTGCTGGAGGCGTGTTCTGCGAAGAAGCTGGAGCCGTTCTCGACTGGCGCTGCCGAGTCGGCGGAAGCGTTGTGTCGCAGCATGTTCAACAACGACGGCTTACTGTCCGAGCTCGGCCGAGAGGCGCTCGAGCAGCTTGGCAACGTGCTCATCAAGAACCAGAAGTACCGATACGGTATATTGGTGCTGGAAGCGGCGGGAATCGTGTTCGGGTTCCTCAACCAAGGCTGCGAGTACGAGAAGCTGGACCGGACGATGTGCAGGCTGACGTTGGAAGCCGACGACGTGCAGCGCGCGCTTCCGTTACACGAGAAGGTTGCGCAGTCGGCGCAGCGGCAAGGGAACATCAACGAGTACATCTACTTGACGCAGGCGCTGACGAACCTGTGGATCCGCGAGGGCAACTTTGCTCGTGCCGAAGAGAACCTGTTGTCGGCGTTCCGCATCTTGCGCGACCACACGGGCGTGCTTCCGCCGAGCTTTCTGTCGTTCCTGTACGGGAGCTACTCCAACAGCGACACGCCGACGTCGAACCGCAGCGGGACGATGATGACGACGAGCACGGTCTCGTCGTCGCTTTCTGGCTCGTTCCATGTCCCGTCCAGGGGCAACACGAGCGAGCTCGACTCATGGTTAAACCACGACATCAGCCTGCATCTGCTCGTGCGCGAGATCTACCGGTCGAGCGGGAGGTACTTGGAGGGGATGCAGGTGCTGCACTACGTGCTGAGCTACTCGTCAAGACTGCCGCGCGGGAAACGAACGCAGCTCCAGATGCTGCTCGCCGAAGACTCGTTGAAGCTTGGGATGCTGGACACGTGCCGGCACCTGTTCGCGTTCTTGGACCGCGAAGCCAACTTGTTCTGCGAGCGGCTGAAGGAGAACATCCTGAGCTCGACTATCGGGAGTAGCAGCGGTGGCGGCGGCGGAAGCAGCAGCAGTGGGGGACGCAGTATGGGCGGACTGGGGAGCGAGGCGCGCTACTGCTTCGACATGGTCTTCTCGATCCGGTACGTGATCTGTCGCGCCAAGTTTTACCTCAAGACTGGCGAGTACCGGGAGGCGTTCACGTGGCTGTCGCTCGCGCACATCAAGAGCGACAAGGAGAATCTGCGCCGCCAAGCGCAGCTGCACTTCCTGGACGGCAAGGCGATGTTCGGGCTCTACCGCGAGTTCTACGAGCACCGACGGTCCGAGAGCGGGTCGCTACCGACGCCTGCCGGAGCGCTTTCAGCCGAGATCGACGGCATCCTGACGTCTTTCGCCGGCTCGTTCTACAGTATGTCGACGAAGGAGAAGACGACGCTTGAGACGAGGCTGCTTCAGTTCTGCGAGTGCGCGCGGAGCGCGAAGAAGGCGATCGAGACAGGCGTGAAGTCGTTCTGGACCGCCTTCGACGAGTACCAGTCGCTCGACGACTCGCTGCATCAGCTCAAGTCGCTTCTCGAGATCGTGAGCTTCCGGCTGGCGCCGATCGAGCAAGCGTTCTTCGCGCTGGGCAGCAGCCAGGACGACGACATGCTGAAGTCGCATCTCTTCCGAAGCAGCAGCCTCAAGATGAGCGACGCAGCAGGCATGTCGGACGCAGACGGAGACTCTTCGTCTATCGACGACGACGACGTGGTCGAGAGGACTCGACGATCCGTTCTCGACGCGCAGAAGCTGCTTCGCCGAGCGATCAACTTGGCGGAGCAAGTCGCTGACGCCGGATGCCTTCTTCGGACGCTGATCTTCTGCAGCGAAGCCTGGATCTGGCTCGAGCGGATCGCGTCGTACAAGAACGACAAGGTGGTGAAAGAGGCTGCCGCGTTCTGGGAAGAAGCGGTGAAGCTGCTGAAGGCGGTGTTTCTCCGCCGCGTGGCGTTCCACAACGCGGACGATGCCGGTCGCTACAACTCGAGCGGAGGGTTCTCGCCGGAGCCTCCGAGAGGTGGCTCGAACGGAACGTTCAGTGTCGTGCCGATCCTCAACTTCAGCGAAGGCGTGATCCTGAAGCTCGAGAACATGACGCTGCGACTGATCTTCCTCGCGTGTCAGCTTCAACAGTTCGAGCGCGTCCCCGAGTACGTCGAGGAGATGATCGGCGTGCACCTGGACGAGCTGTTGAGCGCCAAGATGTGCTTAAGCAGCATCTCGCAGCAGCTGTCTGCCTTCCGGGAGCACCAGCGCGTGAGCAAGCGGGCACCTTCGAGCGGAGTTGCGTCAGTCGGAAGCGGTTCGATGTCCGCGACGCCGAGGAGCTCCGTCAGCGCGTCAAGCGACGGAGGCACTCGCTCGTCGTCGTTTTCATCGAGCAACTCGACCCCGGCGCTGCATCCCGCCAGCGGAGGCTCGTCCGCAAGCGCGAACCCTACTATCAAGCGCAAGGGGCACAAGAAGAACCAGTCGATGTCCTCGATCTCGGAGCTGCTTGCATCGAGTGGATCGACTACGCCGTCGACGTCGTTCCACGACGTGTCGTCCACATTTGGCGGCGCGAATCGCGGAGGGAGCTTCTTGGGCACAGCGACGACTCCGAGAACGGGTTTGGCGTCTCTGAACGACAGAGGCTCGGCGTCTTACGGGAAGCCGCCGGCGTCTGGGATCCACCCGCCGTTGGTCATTCGAGCACATCGCGGACACCACGGGTTCGACCGGATCCCATTGCGAGCACGAGGGAGATCAAGCTCTGCGCCGCAGCAAAATCCACCGGCCCGCCCGTCGAAGGTCGACGCGTTCGAGGCTGCTTTGAGTGGCGAGCCGCACGAGCATCTCACCCCAGTTCACGAGAGCACAGGGGAAGAGCAACATGCTCGCCGGATCGTGGATCTCGCGGACGTCACTTCGTGGAGCCAGGATGAGTTTCGGTCGTTCGGAGAAGGGCACGAGAGGTACGGGCTGCACGGCGAGGAGAGCAACTCGGGCGGGATCATCGGTCTTTACGACTTTGACGAGGTGCAGTCGGAGAAGCTGTGGTGGATCTTTAACATGTGGCGAGATGCGAAGGCGAAGTTCATGGGCGGGAAGATCGAATCGACTTCGTTCCGGACGCACAACTTGCGGTACCTTCGCACGCTGCTGGACACGTTCGACCCACACCAAGTTGCTGTGTTGTATGTGAGTGGCCACGGCAGCCCGTCTGTGATCCCGAGCAACGCGAGCACCGGCGGCAAGGGCAGCGGCGGCAGCTCAGCGAGTCCGTGCGGGATCGTTGGGTACGATGTCGCGCACATCAACTCGCACGCGCTCATCCAAGAGAACGACCTCGTGCTCTCGATCGGGTACGACGTCGACAAGGAGTCGCAGTTCGGGTACTCGCAGCTGAAGTTCAAGGTGTTCGCTGTTGTGGACGGAGAGACGGTGCGCTGGCGAGCGGAGATCCCGCGGCCCGAGTGGTACCTGAAGCACTACGATCTGGTGGAGACCGAGTCCGCGACGACGGGCTCCGGCGCGCTGCGGTCGCTGCGCCTGCTTGGGCCGAAGGTTCTCGCGAAGGTACTCGGCTTGCTGCTGCTGGAGAACGCGGTGGTGGTCACTGGCGCGTCGTTCCCTCAGGTGCAGGAGGTCACGCTGACGCTGCTGAAGCTGCTGCATCCGTTCCGGTGGCACCACACGTTTCTGCCGTTCGTGCCGATCTCGTCGTGGAAGTTCCTCTACGACTCGATGCAGCTGTACGCCCACGCTCAGCTCGCCGCGCGTCCGAAGTCGCGCAAGTCGTTCTCGCGATTGTCTGCGGACTGGCGCTGGGGCGGCTCGGGATCGTCGTCCGCGTCGTCGCTCCAGAACATCGCGGAGCCGGTGGACGGCGACGACCCGCCGTTCCTCATGGGGGCAGCGACGGAGACGTGGCAGTCGTGCATGATGCACGCGCGATCTCGCGGCGACGACACGGCGCGCACGATCATGTCGTACGTGACCGTACTGGATCTGGACAACGTCGACGCGTTTGCGATCGCGAAGAGCAACACGAACGCCGTGAGTCTGCCGCGCAAGTGGCGCAAGCACTTCTTGGAGCGTTTCGACAAGGCCGCGAAGCAGCGCCGCAAGATGCAGCAGAAGGTCGGGCGTCGCTCGGCGCGGCTGCCGTATGTGCCGAGCACGCCCGGAGGGATGTCGACGTCGAGCACGCTGCACGGCGGCGGGGGCAGCAGCAGCGTGCACTCGCCGTACGGGAGCGACGGGACGTACCGGCACCTCGACGCGACGCACCGCAGCCTCGACGACGCGCGCAGTAGCCGGTCCGCGTCGATGTGGATGAGCCAGGGCGAGGCGGGACTTGACGCCGGCAGCCAGTACTTCGTGTCGTCGGTGGTAGCCGCGGAGGCGAACGGCGGCGCTGGAGGCGACGACCGGAGGTTCTACGACCACGAGTGCCTGGCTGCGTTCATGACGGGTCTGCACGAGTTCTACGACAAGCTGCGTGGCATCTGCGAGGAGAAGGAGAAGAAGCTCAAGGGGAGCAAGAAGAAGGCGTCGGGTGGCCTCTCGAAGCGCCAGGAGCTCAAGGCGTGGTTCTCGTCGTCGCACGACTTCGACGCGTTCGCGGACAAGTTTCAGGAGTCCGAGATGTTCCAGCAGCGCGCGAAGGAGCTGCCGGAGGCGGGCGGCGGCGCGCCGATCCGCACGTCTGGCTCCGCACTGCTGTCCGCCGGGAGTTCGAGCAGCGGGCCGCGAAGCCTCGGGCCGCGCATCTCGCACCAGCTGCGCAGCGCCGGGAGCTTGAGCAGCACGAGCAGCGGCGGCGTGGGCATGGGGCTGTAGGCAGGAGAGTGAGGGAGTGAGCGTCTCGCGGTGGTGGGGAGGAGGAAGGAGGCGCTGACCCCGTATTTATGAGAAGCACAGCGCGTCGACGATGTGCGTGACGCGCCGCCGGACGCTCAGGCGTCCTCGTTCAGCCTTATCCGCCACGTGCTCGTGTTGAGCAGGAACATGTGCGTGCGCCAGCCGCTCGCCTGCAGCTGCTGGAAGAAGAAGGCGAAGTCGCGCGCCATCGTCTCGTACGAGCGCTCAAGCAGCGCGTGATGTCGCTTCGTCTTGCTGATCGGCGACGACGGCGACGGCGACGGCGGGGCCGCGAGCGCCTCGAGCACCACCACCGCCTGGAAGAACGCGCGCAGTTCGTCCTTGGGCTTCATGTCCGTGCGGAAGAGCACGTGCACGCGGCCGTCGGCGACCGACAGCAGGTAGCGCTCGTCCCTGTCATCACAAGCAAGCAAGTTCGTCAGCCGGCGGCGCTCTCGATCCACTCGCCCGACACTGTTGAGAGTGGTGCACGCACGCGTAGAGCTGCAGTAGGAAGTCGAAGTCGTGGCCCGAGAGGCGCGCGTCGCCGACCTGGGAGCCCATGACGATATGGCGCAGCGGCAGCGCCGGGTCGTAGTAGATCGGCTCGCTGGCGTTCACGCTGCGCACGGAGAAGCACACCGCGTGGTCGGCCACGTCCGCCGCGTCCTTCTTGGCGCCGCCGCCGTTGCCAGAGGCCTGGAGGAACCGCTGGACGAGCAGCAGGCCGCGCTGCGTGTTGATCGTCGGGATGCAGAGCCCCGAGACCGCGCGGTAGTTGGCGACCACGTGCACGAGCGTGAGCGCGAGGAAGGCGAGCCAAACGGCGGCCGGGGACGCGTTGACGGCGTTGGCGAAGTACATGCCGAAGACGAGCCCGAAGAGCTTGACGGCCGTCTCCTGGGAGCCCTCCTTCGCGGCGCAGTCGGCCATGTTGTCACGCTTGGCGAAGTGCGTCATGAGCGACGAGCGCGTGGCGCCCGCCGCGACGCCGCACATGGTCTTGCAGACCGACGAGACGCAGAGCACCTCGGTCACGAGCGTCGTCGGGAAGAGCGGCGCGAGCATGTCGAGCGTGAGCCCGACGTCGTTGATCACGTCGGCGAAGAGCCGCCAGCGCTTGACGTTCTCGTCGAACTTGGGGCCGACGCCGTACGCGAACGCGAGCCCGCCGAGCATGCCCGAGCCGTCGCGCAGCACCCACTGGAGCGCAGCGGCGAGCGGCGTAGCCTTGTCGTCGCCCACGCCGACGCTCTGCAGCACGGACTGCGTGGCCAGCACGCCGCGCAGGTAGCTGCACACGGCCTGCAGCGTGTCCCAGCACTGGAACGCCAGGTAGTCCTCGCTCACGCTGTCCGGGTACCCGGCCGGCAGGAACATCTCCTTGAGCTCGCGCGAGATGCCGCGCAGCGACACGCAGCCTGCGAGCCGCGCGCGCAGCGACGGCGGCGCTGCATGCGCGTGTTCATGCTCCGCTCCCGCGGTGGCGATGACGTCGCCCGCGCGCACGTAGCGGCGCGGCGCGTCGAGCGCACACGACGGGCGTACGTCGAGCTCCACGAGCAGCTGCGCGCCGCTTGCACGCGGGGAGCTGCTCGCGGTGCTGGCGGAGCTCGTGGTGCTCGCGGCCGCCGCCTTGCGCTGCGTGAGCTCCGAGCTCATTTTGATTTTTGGGAATCAGGAACTCGAAGATTTCAGGTCCGGAGACTTCGGTACTGCAACACAAGGCAAACGCAACGAAGTCCCGACCTCTCTCGCGTTGGAGACCGACCGGGCAAGCCAAACCGCAGGTTTCCAAGGCACAAATCACAATCCCGTGGTGAGCAAGCAACCCGGAGCGTGTTGGTGCGCTTTGGCGGTCGCGTGGAGGTGGATGGCGAGCAGCGTGATCCCCCACGCGATGAACGCGAAGCGAACGGTGTGCTCTCTCCAGTGCGACGGCTTGTGGAGCGG
>JAASFS010000634.1:0-14075 GCA_023333865.1 Globisporangium perplexum | reverse complement strand
ATCGAGACCAAGATCGAGACCAAGATCGAGACCAAGATCGAGACCAAGACCAAAATCGAGATCGAGACCAAGATCGAGGCGCGAAATGTGCACGAAGCACGACGCAGCAGCGCGAGCTCGTACCGGCGCCACCAGCGCGGAATGCAACGTGTTCTCCAGCTCTTTCTCTCACTGGCATGTTTTGCCTTTGGAACTGGCCCTGTGCGCACTCGAGGCTCAATATCCGGCGACTTTGCTGCCTTGCGTCCGCGGATCTATCACATCCACAGACAGCGACGTGGATCGGTGTGCAATGGTGCGAGCTTCCAGCGCTCACGCTCCTTGCTTCTTGCCCTCGGTCGCCTCGGACGACCGACCGACTGAGTCGGCAGAGGAGGAGACCTGGAATCGTTGATCGCCCCCGGCGCTGATCCAGAGGCACACATTTGCAGAGACCTCGACGCGGGATCGCCCTCCCGACTCCCATTCAGGGGGCATGCGCGCGCTTCTCCTTCTCGAGCACGCGGAGAACATGCGCGTCGCACCGTGTTCTCGGCGACGACATCGACATCGCTCGCTGTCGGCCATCGCCGTCCAGACGGTGCTCTGCCGCCGACAGATTCAACGGCGAAAACCGCACTTATCCGGATCCGGGTTTGATTCGCCATATAAAAAAGAAACGCGGGACTATTCTCTGCGCTCAAGCCTCGTATCCGCCGATCGTGTTACGCAGTTTCCCGATTACATAACGAAGGTTGTCTCCTCCTCCTTTGACTTTTTTTCCGATACCTCGCTCTCACTTTACGACCTCGAGAAGGCGACGACGAAGGCTGTCGACGACCTCGACGACAACCACGACCACGAGCGCGTCCGCGTGACGCCGCTTCCAGCACCACCACTTAGATAAACGCGAGCGCCGCCATGGCCGACACGCTCAGCGGAAGCGCGTACATCATGCTCACGCCCACGTCCACGGACGGCGGCGCCGTGAAGCCGCCCGTGCCCTCGAGCGAGCTGGTGGCGCGCAAGTGGGCGGCGGCCGCCAAGCGCAAGTCGCGCCACAGCCGCGAACTCAAGGAGCACGTGGCGGCGCGCAACGCCGCGGCCGCCGCCGCCAAGGAGCCCGACCCGGAGGACGACCTCGACCCCACGGACACGGACCGGAGCTCCGAGCTGCTGGACACGGACGACCCGGTGAGCGCTGGCGACCACGCGGAGCTCGACGACGACCTCGACGACCTCGACGCGCACGCGTTCGGCACGTTTCCGACGTACGTGTGCGAGCTGCACGACCCCAAGCCGATCCTCATCGGTGCGTTCGCTCGTGCAGTAGACAGTGATGAGTGATGACGGTGGCGGTGGTGATGACGCTCACATGTCACGTACGCGCGCGCCGACCGCCGACCACCGACCACATGCTGGCAGCGGAGCACATGGAGTACAACCGCGTGGACATCGCGCCGTTCGACCCACCGTCGTCCGCGAAGGACGGCGGCGCGAGCAAGAAGAAGACGCGGTACTCGCACTCGGACGCGCTCTTCCAGTACGAGCTCTCGGTCGGGCCGATGCAGGAGATCTTCGAGTGCACGCCCGCGCAGGTGCTCGAGGTCTACAAGGCGCTGTCGAAGGACCCGGCGATCGCCGAGCAGCTGCGGTTCCTCGAGACCAACTACTTCCGCGACGGGCTGCTCGGGTCGCTCAAGCGCCTCTACGTCTCGCGCGCCAAGCTCTCGGAGGAGATGATCGAGGTGCTCGAGGCCATCTCGGACGTCGACGCCGTGCTCGCGCACTCGGCGTACCTGGAGCTCATCGGCGCGCCGCGTGGGTCGCTCGTGGCGCGCGAGATCGGGAACCTGCTGCAGCACCACTCGCGCACGCCGCGCTCGGACCCGGAGAGCACGTGCATGTGCGACGCGTACCACAAGTCGGTCGACCGCTTCGGCGCGTTCTACAAGGAGCAGGCGGCGAGCGCGGGGAACCCGGAGCGGTTCTCGACCGTCGCGAGCGAGTCGCTCATGTGGTCGCGCGGCGTGCTCTCGTTCTACACGGACACGGTAGGCGGTGCGCGTCGTGCGTCTCTCGGATGCGCTCATGACGGACGCGGGCGAAGCTAACGAGGGTGTGCGGGTGTGTGGCAGGTGTACGTGCTCGACAAGCGCGAGTTCCGACCCACGCGCGGACTGAAGAAGTGCGCGATCTACGGATTCGGGCGCCGGAAGCTCTTCGAGATCGTGCGCACGTCTCGGAAGGAGTGGTCCGTGCGCCACTTCCACTACGGCGAGCTCTATACGCTGCGCCTGGACCGGTACATGCACCACATGAAGACGCGGCACATGGTGGCGATCCGGCGCAAGGTGCCGGACCTGCAGCACGGCGGGCTGCGGCAAGAGAACGTGTGCTTCGTGAAGAAGTCGAAGACGCTCGGGTACCGGTGCCTGCTCATGGGTGAGGTCATCTCCCGCGGCAAGGTGACGACGTCGATCAGCATCGAACACCCCAAGTCTCCCGCGGGCGACACGCACTACCACTATGTGACGATGAGCGAGGTGTCGGGGGCGGCGCGCGAGGCCGTGTGCAGCAGCACGCTGAGCGTGCCGGCGGACTACCACAAGCATCTGCAGCGCCTGCACGTGTGCGGGGGCAGCGACGTGGTGGCGTTCCTGGCGCTGGCGGCGAGCTACGACATCCTCGTCGGCGCCATCACGTACTGGATGGAGAAGAAATATTAGCTGCCGGTGACGACGTCGTCGTCGTCGTTGGGGGAGTGAGCAGCCGGCGGACGGAGGGCGAGTGAACTGCGGCGACCGGTGGGCGGTGGAGGCAGGCAAGACGAGGTGCTGGATGTCGGCTTGGGTCATCTGCTATGGCGACTTCAGCAGCAGCAGATGAGAGTGGAGATGGGGATCAGACAGGTCGAGCGCTCTTGTTCATATAGCGAGGAGGAGGAGGAGGTGTTCCTACTGCGAGCGCATGGAGCTGGCGAGCTGCAACAGAATGGAGGGATCAGAGCGTGTCGATGCGGTGTGTGTCAAGAGTGCCAATCGCTGATGAAAGCAGAGTCCTGGTGCATTCCCCGCCCGCCTACTATCGCCAGGTCAAACGCGGGAATGGGTGGGAATGCTGCGCGCGTCGCAGGCGGATGGCCATCGCGAATGGCTCATTTCGGCTTCCACCACCAGCAAGCACCAGCGAGCAAGCACCAGCAACGAGCAGCAGATAGCATGGCCGACGCCGACGTCATCGCGCAGCTCGAGCGCAAGTTCGCCAACCTCCACGTGCTGCGCTACAAGGCGTTCGCGGCGCTGCAGACCAAGCTGCGCGACATCGAGAGCTCGCACGCGACCTTCAAGCACTACGCCGACCGCCTCATGCGGTGCGCCGCGCTGGCTGGCTCTTCGCGCGCTCTCCTAGCAGCTACAGCGGCGACTAACACACTGGACAATTGTCATACGTGGACGCCTGCGGCTGATGCACAGTCTGTTGGCGGAGGAGGGGCTCGCTGTCTGCGCGAGCGAGAGCGCGACGATCCGCACTCCCACGGGCGACTCCTTCACGGGACTGCTGCCGGTCGAGCGCGTGTGCGCCGTCTCCATCATCCGCGCCGGCGACTCGCTGCTCGACGCGGTTATGGCGTGCGACCCGAACGTCGCTGTCGGTGCGTGAATACATGCATGATTGTGCTGGTGGTGCTGCTGCTGGTGTGGCTGTCACTCGTCTCACGCTCGCGGTGGTCGACGCGTGGTGCTCTGTCAGGCAAGATCCTTATCCAGCGTGACGAACAGACGGCCGAGAAGACAGCGGTGATGTACTACTCGAAGCTGCCGCCCGACGTCCGCAGCTTCCAGAACGTGCTGCTCGTGGACCCGATGCTCGCGACCGGCGGCAGCGTGCTCATGGCGATCAAGGTGCGTCGACGAAGTCATCTGCTGCGAGTCGACTGAATTCTTAGGTGGCGGGCGCTCACAATGGCATGCACTTCGGGTATGACGCGCAGACTCTCATCGACGCCGGCGTCGAAGAACGCAAGATCACGTTCCTGAACGTGATTTCGTGTCCCGAGGGCATCGAGAATCTCTTCGCGGCGTACCCGAGTGCGTGCTCGTGTTGTGTGGGGTTGCTGTTCACGACGTTGACAGTCGTCAGCGGAAGGAGGAGCGCAGGAACTGACGGCGGTCCGCTCGTGTCGTGCTGCACAGATGTGAGCATCGTCACCGCCGGTGTCGACCGCGGTCTCAACAGCCACAAGTACATCGTTCCTGGTCTCGGCGACTACGGCGACCGCTACTACAACACGGTCGGATAAGCGCCTATGGTTGCGGCTGCGGCAGCCGCGCTCGCAGGCGCAAGCCAACACACACACGCACGCTCACCCAAGTCTTTCGATTGGCACGCACTTCTCCTTGCCGTCATCGTGGATGCTTGCATGTGTATCGAAAGCGAGGACTGCGAAGCGCTGGCTGGCGGATCTGGTCACGCAACGCAGCCCTGATAGACACTGAAATGCAAGAGAGAGATCGTCTCTGAGATTGTCCGTGCCCAAGCCGCTTCCTCATGGTACGAGACTTGCACAACATGAGCACAAGTGCTGAGGGTTGCGCCGACATGAGCTCGACAAGTATCGAGCAGGACACTCTCGATGACGAAGACGTGCTGAGTCCAGACTTTGTCAATGTTGGAGGGGGTGTGCACCAGGAAGCCTGCCTCCCACGTCGCGCATCGCAACGATATATCAAGAGCTCGATCGATCGATCACCTCTCCCTCCTGTGCACTCCTGAAAATCAAGTGATACATCACTTGATATGTGTTTGACCTGCTTTCTGTATTCAACATAGCGAAAACAAGTCAAATGCACCTGATTTTCCAGGGTTCAGAACGCCAATCATGTGGGTCACAACTCGACTCGCCGGCCGCTTGCTTCTTGAGCAGCGTGTGTCCTGCGCGTGCGCTCCTCGCTCCAAGCTCGCGGCGCTCCAAGCTCAGCAAGCATGCAGGCCGAGGGCGCGGACTTCTCCGGCTGGGGCTCCAAGCAGGGCAGCAAGGTGAAGACGTGGAAGAAGCGCTTCTTCGTGCTGCGCGGCCGCGAGCTCGTGTATTACAGTGGGTCGGAGGAGAAGGGGCGGCTGACGGTCTCGGGCGCCGACTTCGCGCCGGACCTCAAGAACGGCCTGCTCGTGCGCGGCGAGAAGGCGCGCAAGACGCAGACACTCAAGATGAAGACCGCCACGGCGGACGAGAGCAAGGCGTGGCTGCAACGCCTGCGCGCCGCCGTGGTCAGCGCCGACCCGATCGGCGACCACCGCTCCATGTCATTCCGCACGCGCAGCGCCAGCAACAGTGCGCTCAGCAGCAACAATAGCAGCAGTCTCAGCAACCACAGCGGCTTCCTGGGCTCGTCGCTGCCGCCGGTGCCGGAGCGGCAGCAGTCGCTCCGCGCGGCAGCCACCAGCGCGCCGGCGGAGCCGTCGTTCCGCCACCGCGCCAGCACGTCGAGCAGCGAGAAGCGCGGCTGGCTGCTCAAGGAGGGCAGCAAGGTCAAGAGCTGGAAGAAGCGCTTCTTCGTGCTCCGTGGCAACGTGCTCACGTACTACGAGGACCAGCAGAGCTCACCCAAGCTCGGCTCCGTCGTCGTGCGCAGCGTTGAGACCAACTTCACCACGCCGTTCACACTCGACGTGCACGCGGACGGCGGACGCGTGCTGCGCATCGCGGCGGACTCGCTCGACGACATCGAGGGGTGGGATCTTGCGATCACGGAGGCGATCACGCGCGGCCGCGGCGGCAGCGACGCCGACATGGCGCGACGGGCGAGCGACAGCCGGAGCAGCGAGAGCGCCGCGAAGCTCGCGCTGGCAGCCAGCTCCGTGTCGACCGCCAGCACCACGTCGTTCAGCGACGACGCGTTCGAGCAACTCGGCAAGGTGCAGTTCCGGCAGCAACAATCGTCGCTCCAAGGCGAGTCGTTCCGGCAGCAGAAGCTCCAGCAGCAGCAGCAGCTCGCGGCTGCCGAGTCGAATAGCATCGCGTGCGAGGGGTGGCTGCTGAAGCAGGGACACAAGTCGAAGAAGTGGAAGCGCCGCTACTTCACGCTCACGAACGCGTCGCTCGAGTACCGGAACGACCCGAACGACTTCCCGAACGAGGAGGAGGTGGTCGTGGACGTTGTGTTCGAGACGCGGGCCGACGCCGCCGTGGCGCACGTGGAGCTCGACTCGGGGCGAACGATCACGATCGCGGCCGAGTCGCGGAAGGAGTTCAAGCGGTGGGGGAAGGCTCTGAGCGACCTCACGAACAAGGCGTGCAAGCCGGGGGGTGACATGTTCTCGTCGAGCTCGAGCATGGAGCTCATCCCCTCCTTGGCGGCGCCGAAGGAGAAGGAAGAGGAGGTGGCGGTGTCGGTGGTGCCGACCGGGCCGCCAGTACAGCCTGAGATCAAGTACGGCTGGCTCCTGAAGCAGGGGAACCTGATCCGGTCCTGGAAGCGCCGCTACTTCGTGCTCGAGGGTGACTCGCTGCAGTACTTCGAGCACATCGACAAGCCTGCGCGCGGCGGCGGCGCCGTGGCGCGCGTCGTGCGCGATCCGGCAGTGGTGGGGGACAACTGCCTCGATGTGCACCTCGCGAACGGACGGATCCTCAAGGTCGCCTCCGAGGACGCGGCGGAGCTAGGCTCCTGGCATGACGCGCTGCTTAATGCCTCGCGGCTCCTCCCGAGTACGACGAGCAAGACGACGGTGACGCAAGACGCGCGCGACAACAACGTTGACGACGCTGCAGCTTCTTCGGCCGCTCCCTCTTCGGCCGTCGACATCGCGGGGCGGCGGCTGACGAAGAAGCTCGGACAGGAGGGCTGGCTGCTCAAGAAGGGCCAGAACTTCAAGACGTGGAAGATGCGCTACTTCGTGCTCGAGCGCAGCCGGCTGCTGTACTACGCGAGCGACGACGACGCGGGTCGCGGCGAGGTGTTGGGCTCGGGCGTCGTCTTCGAGGTGGCCGTGGGCGACTCGCGTCCGTTCTGCATCGACGTGCGCTTCCAGAACGGCCGGCTGCTGCAGGTCGTGGCGCCGGACGAGGAGCAGTTCGCGCTGTGGCTCGACGCGCTGCAGAGCTCGTCGAATCTCACCGAGTCGTTCCTGTCGCAACACGAGGACTCGCAGCGCGGAGGCGACTCGAACGCGTTCGACGACGAGTTCGACCTCGACTTCGCGGACGACGGCACCGCCGACGACGAGTTCGACTGGAGCAATAGCAACCAGGACGCCGAGGGCGAACGCGACACCAAGAGCGGCTACTCGGCGTGGTCTGCTGCGATGGAGAACAAGCCCGAGTTCGAGCGCTCAGGCTCCTGGAACAGCTCCGAAGGCGACAACAACGCCAGAGGCGAGAGGGGAAGCGCGGCCGCCAAGCACGGGCCGGTGTCGCCGCCTCGCAGCCCTTCGAGTGCGCAGCCGGCGATGGTCGCGGGCTGGCTCAGGAAGGAGGGTGGCACGATCAAGACGTGGAAGCGGCGGTACTTCAGTCTGCACGGCACGACGTTGCGCTACTTCAAGAGCGAGAGCGGCTCGATGCTGCGCGCGTTCACGATCGCTCGCGTGTCGGAGAGTCTCGCGCTGCCGCTCGCTCTGGAGGTCGTAACGACAGCGGACCGCACGCTGGTGCTGACTGCCGAGTCGAAGGACGAGTACGCGAAATGGCTCTCGGGGCTGAAATCTGCGCTCTCGATGGCTGCTGGAGGTGATGCGAGCTCGACGACGAATCTTGCAGTGGGGGCGATAGACATCGCTGTTCGGTCTTCGGTCCACACCTCAAAGGGCAGTGCGGCTGCGACGACCAGAGTCTCGAGTTCAGGCTCACCGGCGAAGGTGTCACCGCCTGCCTCGCCCGCCGCGAAGACGGACTTGAGTCGCGTGTCGACTGTGAATACCGAGGGCAAGACCGTCACGGCGCACAGCGGGTGGCTGGAGAAGGAGGGCGATCGGTTCAAGACGTGGAAACGCCGGTTCTTCACGTACAAGCGAGGCGCGCTGCTGTACTACCGCGAGGTCGGCGGCGTCGCGCTCGGCCACGGGATCGTCACGAGCGTGCGGGTGGACGAGTCGAAGGCGTTCACGCTCAGTTTGCAGCTGGAGAGCGAGCGCGAGTTGCGTGTGTCTGCCGAGTCGCAGGACGACATGGACACGTGGCTGCGCGTACTCTCGAGCGACTGTACGGTGGTGCAGTCCTCTCCTGCTGCGTCTTCGTCGCCATCGCGCGGATCTGAGACGGGAGAGTCGGCGACTGCGAAGAAAGAGGTGCGTGGTGGTGGCGGTGGTCGCGGAGAAGCCCGCGAGCACGCTGCGAACCGCCTCGACCCGAACGACTACCTGTCGAACGACACGATCAGCAACGAGTCGTTCCTGCGCATCCAGGACGAGCAGCACCGGCAGCACGCCGAGTCGAACCCGGGGTCGTTCGCCGTTGCGAGCCGCCGGTCGTTCAAGGGAGACCTAAGCTTTGGAGGACTCGACGAGGAGGAGGAGGAGAAAGAGGAGGAGAAGCGGACGCAGAAGCAGGCGCTCGTGGCGGCCGAGAGCGAGGAGGACCTGGCGTACTACCGCACGCTGCTGGCGGAGGGCGAGCTCGAGCGCGAGAAGCGCGAGGCGGAGAAAAAGGCAGCGGGCGGCGGCGTCCACAACGTCAGCGGGTGCGCGCCGTGCTGCGTCGTGATGTAGTGGCATGAAGGAGCGTGAGTGACGGGCGAGAGCGGGTGTATCCATATATCTGGGAACTGGGAGGTCTCTTGCGATCGTAGGAGACTTCGGAGATCGATTTCGCCAGTTGACATTGAGAGGCATGCTCCCACCACAAGCACAGCCTTTCAAACCAGCCGTCGGCAACGACGACCTTGACGAAGGCGACAACCCCGAGCGTCGCAGGAGTCGAGAGGTGATTTATCCCGGCTCGCAGTCTGTTATACCCTCCCTCTTCCTTCGTGCCCGCCACCCGTCAATCCAGCGGACGCGTGCAGACTTGCGGTCCGTGAAGAAGAAGTCTCGAGCCGAGCACGCTCGTCGGACTGTCGAACACTTGCCGAGCATGCTCGTCGGACTGGCGACGCTTGTCGAGCACGAGAATCCAATGCGAGCAAGGAGCAAACAAGCATCCAAAGCGGTCAGCATCGCTTCGCGACACTTGCGTTCAGTATGTTAGATCACTCATACTGAAATCCAGTAGTAAAGAGTCTCGCGTTCTGATTTTTCCTGTGCCATATCTCGCAAGCTCATAATCGCTTCTTGCGAGCTCTTGCGAAGGAAGAGGAGACAGGAGCAGTGCGATGGCGGCGGCGGCGCGCGGGGCCGACGTGACGTACGCCGGCTGGGTGTTCAAGGAGGGCAGTCTCGTCAAGTCGTGGAAGAAGCGCTTCCTCGTCGTCAAGCGCAATGAGCTCGCGTACTACAAGAACACGGATCAGGAGAACAAAGCGCAGCTGCTCGGCGCCATGACGGTCGCGCGCGTGGAGAAGGCGGCCGACATCACGAACGGGCTGCTGCTCGTGAGCGTCGAGGGCCGCCAGCTCAAGATCTTCACGGACACGCAGAAGGAGTGCGACAAGTGCTTCGCCGCCATCGCGCGCTACGCGACGGACCAGAGCAGCGCGCACGGCGGCAGCGCGCTCACGCCGGCGAACGATCTCTTCGGCGCCGCGGACTCGATCAAGCACGTGGGCTGGCTCGAGAAGGAAGGGCAGCACTTTAAGACGTGGAAGAAGCGCTACTTCGTGCTCGAGGAGAACGTGCTGTCGTACTCGGGGCAGGTCGGCAGCGCCAGCATCAACAAGGCGCGCGTGATCGCGGCGCGGCGCGACCTCACGCGCGCCAACACGCTCGTGGTTATGATGGAGGGCGGTCGCGAGCTCAAGATCGGCGGCAAGAACGAGGCGGAGATCCATGACTGGCACAAGGCGCTACGCCGCGCGATCATGAAGTACGGCGGCCACCGCTCGCCTGCGAGCGGACGCTCACCAGGACACCCGGGACTGCATTCTCCCGCGCCGCCCCCGCCCGCGTATAACCAGATGCACCAACACCCGGGACAGGCGCCGTCACTGCCGATCGGTTCGCGCTACGGACTCAACGTACCGGCTCCGCCCGAGTATGCAGCGCACGTCGCCAGTACGCAGCAGCCCCTCGGAGGCGCGCCGCAGAGATACGACAGCTCGATGTCGCTCTTCGGTCCCCCGCCGACGGAAGCGGGCGAGCCGGCGACGCCGACGAGCTTCAGCGCCGAGCAGGAGCGCAAGATGGCGGAGCGGCAGAATCGCGACCTGCAGGCGTCGTTCCGGCGCCACATCATCCTCGAGCCCGCGGCGGACAACACGGCGAGCTTCGTGGAGGTGGAACCGGAGAAGGACGCCGTGAAGCCGTGGTCGCCCAAGGCACCTGGCGCGGCGACGATCATGCACATGCGGCTGGAGGACAAGTTGCTGCTCGAGGAGCTCGAGGAAGAACGCCAGGAGGCGCTACAAAAGGAGCGCTCGCTGCTCACGGACGCCAAGACGAAGAGCGACAAGAACGCGGTGAACAGCGCCGCGTGCTGCTGCATAGTGATGTGAGCGCGCCGCGTGTGTACGCGTGCACTACAGTGATTTAGGCAGTGAGCAGAAGGCGACGGAGCGAATGCTGCACGCGCGCACGCTCGCCGCGTCGCTCGGACGTTTGTGCCGGTTCTCGATCGATCGTAGTACACTGAGCGCATGCTTGGTGTGCAGCTTTCGCAGGTGGTGCCTCGCAAGTGTTGGGCTGTCGTGGATCCGCACTCAGGAGACGAGAGATGTTCACAAAGCGGAAACCGGAATGAGGTGGTGAGTCGGCGGTGGTGGTCCTGCCTAGCTCGTCCTCCACTCATGGGCTCTCGATTCGTGGTTCACTCGCCTGCAGCTGATTCGTGGGAGACGATCGCGTGGTGTCAAGGTCGCGGCGAGACAGTGTGTGAATGGATTTTCTGGCTTGGAAGCGAGCTAGGAGAACGGTTCTCCATCCCGAGCCAGTGTCCGACTCGAGCACCAGATGTGTCGGTGCCGCATGTGCGGTGTCGTCGTCGACGAAGACGCGCATGTACCTGTGTCACCTGCAGCGCTTCGCAGAGCAGTTCGGTGCGGCGGTAGCTTCAAGATCGTCAGTATCGCGTACCTTCCTGTAGGATGGATCAAGCGAATGAGCGTGTGTGTGTGTGGAGCACCGATCGCAGTGTCGATTGGAGTACCGACAGCAGTATCGCCGAGTTTGGCGGTACGCGCCGGTGCAAGTCAGAAGAATCAGGAGGAAATCAGGTGACAGTGGCTGATTTGCCACAAAAAATCTGTGGGTGGCGGGTGGGTGCAAGTCCCAATTCCGATTCGATTCGCTCAAGTGACTTGTGAACTGTATTGATTGAGCGTGGGAAGGGGGACATTTACTATATTCGCAAATATCACGAAGCTGTGGAGCCATTTTGATTGCGAATAATGCAGCATTTCTGAAATAGTCGAAAACGTGTGTGACAACACGGGCGTCCACCATCGCGACTACAGCTGGGATAAGTAGCGTCGTCCATATGGGCGGCGACGTCCTTGTGTTCTGTCGAAGGAGGTCGGTGCAAGTCCGTTCCTCGATCATCGCAGACCAAGGCCAGCAGCCGAGCCCGTTCGCTCGCTTGCAGAACCATTGTTGTGTCCGTGGGTAACGAACACCGTATTCTTTTCAAAAATACTCAAATTCACCCATCCCGCCCATACAACGACCAAGTCTCTTTTCGAAGCATACAACTAGCGAGTCACCCGTTTTCCCGCACCTGCATACAAAACCCAAGTCAGATTATTAACACACAATTTCGACTGGGCGGTCTCCACTCAAAACGCGCCAAAGAAGAACACGCCGCACGGCAGGCGAGGAGGAGGCCTCCAGGAGGAAGCAGCCGAAGAAGAAGGCGGAGACCGCGCGCGTGACGATGAGCGGCCTCGCGGACGCGCAGCACAGCGGCTGGGTCTTCAAGCAGGGCTCGCTCGTGCGCAACTGGAAGAAGCGCTTCATGGTGCTGCGCGGGCGGCAGCTCGCGTACTACGACACGGCCAGTGTGAGCGCCAAGACGCGCGAGAAGGGCTCGTTCCAGGTCATCACAGTCGAGCTGAGCTCCGACCTACAGAACGGGCTGCTCGTGCACGGCAAGGGCGGCCGCGTGCTCAAGCTCTACACGGACAGCGCCGAGAGCACGCGCGCGTGGTACTCGGCGATCCTCGAGACCACGACCGGCGTGGTGGCGGGCGGCGGCGGCGGCCGCGCGAGCAGTATGAGCCTCGACGCGCGCTACTCAATGCTCTCGGCCGCCAACAGCAGCACCAACGGCGGCGGTAGCAGCGTCGACGTGGACGAGGAGCTCGAGCTGCTCGACCGCCTCGACTCGATGCCGCTGGATGACCCACCCGGTGGCATCGAGTCGGTGCACCACTCGGGCTGGCTCAAGAAGGAGGGCAGCCGCGTCAAGTCGTGGAAGAAGCGCTACTTCACGCTGCACGGCAACACGCTGTCGTACTACGACTCGGCGGACACGGGCAGCGCCGCCAAGGGCTATGGCCACGTCAAGGGCGTCGAGGTGAACGGCGCCAAGACGAACGGGCTCGACATCCGGTTCGAGCGCGGCCGCCTGCTGCGCGTGTGCGCCAAGACCGCCGACGACATGGAGCAGTGGCTCTGCGTGCTCAGTGAGGCCATCGAGCTGCAGAACGCTGAGAACAACAACCTGCGGCAGTCGATCGCCTCGCGCGGCTCCTTCCGCATGTCGATGCCCGCGGCGGCGTCCAAGCAGCCGCGCGTGTCGTCCATGCCGATGCGGCACTCGATCGCGGCGGCGCCCGCCCCGCCACCGGTGGCACCGTCGCCCAGCAAGCCGCAGCCGCTCGGTGGCTCGGTGCCCGCGCCGTCGTCCGCGCTTGACAAGCGCCAGTCGACGGGCGACTCGTACGCGACGTCGCAGTCGCGCTCGTCGTACCTGGACGAGTACGCCATGGAGACCGACAGCGACGAGTACGAGAGCGACGACAGCGAAGGCGACTGGATCTAGCGGCGCGTCGCCTCCTGCAACGACGACGACGACGACGACGACGAGCTGCTGCACCGACCCGCCGTCGCCCGTGCCTCCGCTGGCCGCGTGTGTGTAGTTATATGTGTCTCTGGCGCGAGACGTTCGCTCGTCCAGAGTCGGCCGGCAGCAGCAGGAGGAGGCGGACGGCCGGACACCCGCCACGCCGGACGCGGCGGTTGTCGGTCAGCGGCTGCCGGTCAGCGGCTGTCGGTCGGCGCTTGCAGGAGAGGCGAGCGCCGTCCTCCCCTCCCGGCCCACCACGCAGGCAGCAGGCAGCAGGCAGCTCAGCAGCTCAGCAGCTCAGCTCAGCTCAGCAGAGGAGACCAGAAGATCAGGAGATCGCTCAGCGATCTCTTGAGCGTATATAATAGGAAGGCGTGCTTTAGATCCGATGTCCTTAGGACCGTCGCGTGGCTTAGGTCCGCATGCAGCTCGTGGTGAGCTAAAGCGGGCGGCCGCGTGCGCTTCGCTGTGTCTGCTACTCTGTCTTTGTCTCCCTCCCGAGACGCCCGAGACGCCCGAGACCCGCGAGAGAGCAGCAGCAGCAGCCGGAGGAGGAGGATCATGGGTGCCGGCGCGTCGCTCGGCTCGCCGAGAGAAGGTCAAGCGGCGGCGGTGGCGGCGGACGACGGCACGGAAGTCGCGCTCTTCACCGCCATGACGCGCGAGTACGAGCAGATGGTGAGCGACGAGCTCGCGGACGAGATCATGTTCGAGCGCATGAAGCATGTACGTGGCGAGGCCGTCGGGTCGCCTGTTACTCGGAGATGCTGGCTACGCGGCGGCTCACGAGACAGTGCGCGGCCGAGCAGATCTGCGTCAAGGCGTTCGCGCCGGACCAGGGAGGCAAACTCGCGAGTGCGCCGACGAACCGCATGCTCTTCCGCCGCTCGTCAGACCCGCACCGCAAGAAGCGCGAAGTGGTGTACTCGAAGGGTTTGGTGCGTTCGCTCGCCGTCCTCTCTCTCTCTCTCTCTCTCTCTCTCTCTCTCTCTCTCTCTCT
>JAASFS010000633.1:0-14076 GCA_023333865.1 Globisporangium perplexum | reverse complement strand
CCCCCCCCCCCCCCCCCTCAGCTACGTGGAACATTTACCGCGAGCTGGACCGCACGACGGCGTACCTGCGCAAGAGCGTGGTGCGGTGGCAGAAGGCGCACCAGGACCACCGCAGCCTGCGCGAGGTGCTGTGGATGGCGGTCGTCTTCCGGTTCTGCAACAAGATCGAGACGTTCTACGACGTGCAGGGCATCCCCAAGTCCGACGAGTTCAAAGCCTTCAAGAAGCGGTGCGCGCGCCGTGCTGCCGCCCTGTCGTTCTGCTGCGATGCGAGCATGGTGCTGACCTCGCGCTCTTTGCTGGCCGCAGTCTGCTGGCGCTGATCAAGAAGAAACCCAACACAGAGATCCTGGCGGGGAACCGCGACATCAACGTCGATTCGTATCTGCAGACGCTCGAGGACTTTCTCGAGAACCTCGACGCGTGCACGTACAACGTGATGCACTGCTCGTCGATCAAGGACGTGTTCGAGGCGTTGCGCACGTTCAACGGCAACGCACTCGGGTCGTTCACGTGCTGGCAGATCGTGTGCGACCTGATGGAGCTCAAGATCCTGCCGAAGGACATCGCCGAGGACGACTTCATCTGGATGACGGCGGATGCCAAGCAGAGTCTGATCCAGATCTTCGGCAAGCGGCGCGCTCGCCCATCCGAGTTCGTGTCGCTCGCGCGGATGCTGCACCAGCGCCAGACACAGGGCTTCAAGGCGCTGCGCGTCGAGTTCCCGTACTTCATGGACCAGAAGCTCAACCTGAAGAACATCGGTCACGCGCTGCACGGCTACCAGCTCTACCGTGACATCAAGCTACTCCAGTGCAACCGCTTCCACGAGGAGGGCTTCGGCTCGACGCCGCCGGGCACGTACTCCTCGCGCTCGGTGCTGAACGACCAGGAGCCATGCGAGAAGTGCTCGAGCGACGAGGACGACCTGCTGCTCTGCGACCTCTGCCATCGCATGTTCCACAAGGAGTGCGCGAACGTGGTCGAGGTGCCGCCGGCCTCATGGGTCTGCGACGACTGCAAGGTGATCTCGAGCTATCCGCACGTGGGCTTGGTGGAGAAGCCGTCGTCGGCGTCATCGTCGCCGAAGTCTGCTGCTGCTACTGGCGGCGGCGGCGGTGGGAGTGTGAATGCGAGCGACCCGGTTGTGATCTCCATTGACTGATGCGAGCGCGGAGCGAGGGCGAGTGCACGCAGGGAGGAACACGAAGTCGTTTCGTTGTGCAGCGTGCGAAGACTCGGCGCTTGTGCTATCAGCTTGCGTCCTGAGTGTTCGTTCGATGCAAGGCGTTGTGTTCATCTCTGCACGTGTGTGTGGTGGTGTGGTGGTTGGGTCAGGGCGAGCTGCCCGACCGAGCAGCCGCGGCAGCGTGCGGCGCCACGAAGTCCTTCTTCGCACTCCCGTCGGTCTTGCCCCACCGGTTCTTCACGGTCTGGTAGTGCGAGTCCTTCTTCCAGACGTAGTACAGCGCGATGACCTCGCCGCACGTCTTCGAGCCGATCTGCTCGCCGCGCACGCTCCCGTCACGACCACCCTTCCACCCACCAAGACGCGGCAGCGGACGCACGCACCACTTCCGAGACGTGGTAGAAGTCTTTGCCGTAGCACTCGATCGCGACCTCGAAGACGCGGATCTCGATCGGCGTCCAGGCGTCTAGCGCACGCACACGACTCAGTCGCAGCTCTCTCACACACACACACTGACGAGTCACATCGGCACTCACCCAGCGCGGAGATCGAGCGCAGCGCCGACGTCCCATGCACCGCCGACTTGAGCCCTGGCACGCCCTGCAGCCCGAACTCGGATATCTTCGCGCGCTTGTGGTTCGACGACGGCGCCGCTCGCGGAGCGTAGAGACACCGAGCCGCGTTGATGTACGCCTTCGTGCACGCTTGGCGTCCTGCGCGAGAGCGGCGCGGTCAGCACGAGAGCCACTGCACGCTACGAGCCGCACGAGCACGCACTTCGCAGCTGATCCACGCGGTACTTCGTCTCGAGCGGCAGCTCCAGATCCGGGATGTCCTCGTCGTAGTCGTGGTACGTCGTGCAGGATCCGTGACGCTTCCACACGTAGAAGAACGCGATCACGTCCCTCGCGCTCTTGTTCGGGAGCTGCATCGCCACCGCGTCAAGTGTCAGCGCTCCTCCCCGTGCTACCAGCAGGCACGGAGACGCAGCTCGCGAGCTCTCGCTCACCTGGTCGGCGATCAGGTGGAACCTGCGACCGAACTTCTCGAACGACTCCTCGAAGATCGCGACCTCGAGCGCCGTCCAGTCATCTGATCACAGCGGCAGACGTCCATCCACACACACCGCGCAGCATGAGGAGAACCGCCACCCGTCGACGCCTAGTGGAGGCTTCAGAGCGTCCGTACCGAGCACCTGGCGCTGGCGCAGCGGCGAGATGAGCGCCGCCAGCGTGTCGAACGTCGAGTTCGCCTTGAAGCCGTACTACCGCGTCCGAACACGCTGTACGTCAGCACGCAAGCTCCGGTGCACGCTCCGCTGCCGTTCGCATGAACGCCCGCACCGAGTTCGCCTTCATCCGCAGGATCGCCGCCGGCCGCTTCATCTGGAACTGGAGCTCGTACAGCGCGCGGGTCGCGCGGAAGTACTGCTTGATCGCTGCGAGCTTCGCTGCTTCGCGGCGAAGGGCGTCAGCTTCGTTCTACAAGCAGCACCAGCTCCCGTGCAACGCACGCACCGTCGACGGACTCGGGCGGGACGCCACCCTGCCAGTAGGCGGCGGCTGGCGTCAACGACGCACTGCTCGGGTCCTCGTCGCTCAACACGCTGTGCAGGCCCGCGTACACCGCCAACTGCTGCTGGGTACAACGGCCAAGAGCGTGTGCATGAGAGAGAGAGAGGTGCATGGCAGTGAGTCGCTTCTCGCTGCCGCACCGAGCGACTGCGCTTGCGGTCGCGCAGGGCGGCGGGCGAGTCGGCTTTCAGCGAGCTCGAGTCGGAGTCTAAGTCGAGATCCTCGTCGTCCTCCTCCTCCGGCTCCGCTTCGCTCGCCGCGCCGGCTGCTGCCTCCGGTGCTGCCGCCGTTCCCGTCGACGCCACCTCCTCGTGCGCCGCGAAGAGCTCCATTTTCGCTCTTTTCGCGGATTTCGCACTTAGCCGCACACCGTATCCCTCGCTCTCCTCACATACAGAACGCAAGTCAAATTGAAGGTGACGACGAGTAATGGCGACGAAGACGATGGCGCCGTCCGCGGAGCCCGCGCCGGCGGCGGCCGACTTCATGCGGCGGCTCTCGGTCGCGGACGCGAAGGTGCTGTTGGAGCGCACGCGGCAGGAGAAGGCGCGCAAGACGCAGGAGATGCACTCGATGATCGGCGTGCGCTACCGCGACCTCATCGAGTCTGCCGACCGCATCGTGTCGATGCACTCGGCGGCGCTGGCGCTCGAAGGCTCGCTGCGCGAGATGCCTGGCGCATGGGCACGCGCGGAGGCGGCGCTGGCGGCCACTCTATCGGACGCCGCGCGACTGGCGAGCGAGGCGGCAGCGGAAGAGCGGCGTCCAGCCGGTGCGATGGTGGACGAAGAAGATGCGACGGTCGCCCACGTGCGCGCGCTGGTGGCGGCGCCCGAGCACATGTGGCAGTTGCTCGACCGCGGCGAGTGCTTCGGTGCGCTGCAGGTGCTGCGAGCGGCGGAGGCGGCGCGCGTGCAGCTGGCAGCGCAGGACGCCTTCCCGTTCCTCCCGGCGCTCTGGTCGTGCATCCAGAGCTTCCGGCCGGTGCGTGGTGGATGACGGGAATGACCTCTGGTGATAGACTCGGAGGCTAACGAGCTGCCGGTTGGTGGGTGTTGTGTGCGTGACGGTGGTGCTCGCAGCGCATGATCTCGCGCGCGCGCACGTTCCTGGCGTGCAGAGGTCAGGACAGCGCGTTCTACGCGCAGAACCTCTGCACGCTCGCGGTGCTAGCGGAGCCACGCATGACCGCCGACCAGCTCTTCAAGGCGCATCTTGACTCACGTTCCAAGTGGATGGGCGGCGCGACTGGTGCTGCTGCGTCGTCCGAGCCCGAGACCAAGTCGCTCGCGGAGCAGGCGCGAGACCTGGCGATCGTCGTGCGCGCAGTGAATCTCACGATCCTGCAGACGGAGCAAATCTTCAGCGCCGAGAGCGCGTTCGCAGCGTTCGGCGCCGCGTTCGAGCTCACGCCTGCGCTCAAGGCGGAGCTGGAGCACTTCGTGGCGAGCGGCTTACTCCACCGGAGGGTGACCGAGTGGTTCGTCGAGCAGCATAAGAAGGTGCGAAGGCGACCACGAGCTGCGGAGGTATGCTGATCGTGGAGCTGAGCTTGCTTCCTATGCCTGTCGCCCAGATCGACGCCGTGGTGGCGCTGACGATCAGCCAGATCCCGTCGATCGGCTTGCTGGCGAAGGTGCAGTCGAAGCTCAGTCGAGCGAATCTGAAGGACGGCGGCAGCGCAGGCTCGAAGCTGTGGCCGGCCATCTCGAGCGCGCTGCCGTCCGCGACGAGAAACCCGCACGACGACGCGCCGTTCTCGATTCTCTTCGCGGACGCGTTCCGCAAGCGAACGCGCGACTTGGTGCAGCACTCGTTCGTCGAAGCGCTGGAGGCGATCAAGAAGCAGATCCGGCAGGTCGTGAGCGACTCGACTCGGGAGAGCAACAGCAGCCGAATGAGTGCGCGACTCGGCAGCGTGCAGTTCTACGACTACTTCGAGATGATCCACAAGAAGGCGTCGGATCTCGATGCGAGCGACCTGCAGGTTGTCCTCGTGGAGGAGTTCATGCGGACGCTGCTGAAGCTCGTGGTGTTCTTCGAGTCCGAGTACCCTCTCCACAGCGCCGAGTCACCGCAGATGAGAGCGACGAACACAAGCGCCGAGCGGGGAAGCAGCGACGAGAACAAGTATCTCTGCATCTCCAACATCCTCAGCGCGGTGCTCGCGGGCTTCCCAGAGCGCAGCGCGAAGCTGTTCCCGAACATGACGAGTGCCTCACTCTCGGACACAGGCGGGTTCTCTCGTGCGCGAAGCGCGTTCGACGAGCACGCTCAAGATGGCTGCGTGACGCAAGCAGCTCTGAACGCGGTGCTACAGGTGTGTTGCGTGGTGCGGCTGTGGTCATGTCCGGACTGGTGGACACGATCTGACTGGTGACGCTGTTCTCGTTTCGCTGAGCTCAGGCAGCACATGCAGAGAGGAATGGTGCAGCGACTCCGAGCTTCATCGACGAAGAGCTGAACACACTGCACACGCTCGGACCACACTCGTTCTTCCTCGCACTCGAGGTCAAGCAGCGGCGCGCAGGATACCCGCAAGCGTTCGTGAGCGTCGTGCGAGGGCTGTCGCGCGAGTACTGCGAGCTGTGGGCGAGATCTCACCTCAGCCGCAAGATCGAGCCGCTGCGTGAGCGCATCCGCATGGAGCAGTACGAGTCGAGCAACGAGGTACGTGTTGTGGACTTCGCTTGTCAACGAAGTCGCTGCCCACAGATCTCAAGCTTTCACTACGTGCATCTGCAGGAATGGATCGCGACGCACGAAGGGTGGATCCAGCAGCTGATCACAGAGGAGAGTCTGGGGAGCGACCTGGACGACTCGGCGTCGGAGACCGAGATGTTCGGCGAGGAGAAGGTGTGGCTCCCGTGGTGCGAGACGACGACGGTGTCGAGCTTCCTGTTCCAGTGCTGCTACATGCTGGACGAAGCGAACCGCCTGGTGCGCAACTCGGAGGCAGCAGACGAGAAGCAGGTGGCGCTCATGCACGGCACGATCCGAGATGTGCTGGTGGAGCAGCTCACGATCATCAGCGTCGGCGCGTATGAGGAGGGCGTGGCGCTGCTGGTGCGCGCGAAGGCGAGCCAGCGGAAGCAGAGTGTGCTCAACTTCGGCGAGTGCTGCATCCTGCAGTTCCTCTTCGACATGTACTTTGTGCGCGCGACGCTCGGGTTCTCGGACTTCATCCGCTTCGGCTGGGGCGACGAGCTGAACGAGGACGAGTGCTCACCCGGACTGGTGCGACTGAAGAAGCTGTTCGAGAAGATGCAGGACTTTGTCGACCCGGTGGACTGGGAGATCTACGGTCCGCAGCTCATCGAGAACGTCGTGATCCAGTTCCGGAAGAGCCGACTGCTCTTCTCCTCGCTCTCGGAGGCGAACGACATCAACGACATCAGTACGTGCGTCCGTCCGTCCGCCTGGCTGAGGTGTGGACGCTGTTGAGCGAGTCGAGAGAGCCGAAGTCTGACTTAATGGACGCGTTCCTTGTTGTGGCTGCAGACGGGAAGCAGGTCGCCGTCGGCGCTCAAGACACGCGGCCGCTCGTCCGGATCGCCGAACCTGTCGCGCGGTTCTCGCTGCTGCCTGTGCCGTCGAGCCATCGGCGTCTGCAGCGCAAGCCATCTCCGACTCCAGGCAGACTCGAGCCGGTGCAGACAAGTTCGTCGACAGTCGGCAAGTCGTCGACACGAAGCGCGAGTTTGTTCCAAGAACCTCGCGTCGGCGGTGCTGGGACGCCAGCAGCAGCAGCAGGAGCTGAGAGCAACTCGTCTGCGTCGCTCAAGCTGCAGAGCATCTTGTCCGGGTCGGCGGGCACGAACCTGCTGTCGTCTGCGGCAAAGGGTATGAGCTTCATCTCGTCCGCGACGAGTTCGTACCTGCGCGAGGGCGAGAGCTCCTCGAAGAGTTCGAGGTACTTTTGAGAGGGACGGCGCGCTTTGGGGATCCCGACGAGAGATCTGGCGGTGCCTTCACCCGTGTGTGCGTATGCAAGCGCAGCAGAGCGAGCGGTTCGTCTTGAGTGCCGCCGAGTAGCTCGGGAAATGAGCCAAGTGTCATGTTCAAGAAGAGTGGTTTGCACCCATGCGCATAAATCAGGTGTTTCGACGATAAGTTCAAATTTACGTGTGCTCGACTTGGAAGTCAAAGTAGACAAGTGCATCATCTTGACAGGCCTTGTTAGAGTAATATGTCTTTTTCGCCAATAAAGCAAGAGAGTTTATTGTGCCTACAGGCAGCATGTAGGAAAGTGGGATCCACACCACGGAAAAGTGCGTCGAACAAGTCATTTGGCGATACAAGGGGGAAGAAGCTCTTGCAGCTCCGTCAGCAGCAGCTCCAGCAGTCCCCCCCTCCCCCTCCTTTCTCTCCCGAGCACACGCAGACGCGCAAGTATGGAGAACGCCAAGCGCACGCCGCGCCGCGAGGGCGAGAAGGTCTGGTGCCCAGACCCGCGCAATGTGTGGCAGCTCGGCACTGTCATGGAGGACGACGGCGAGAAGCTCCACGTCGCGCTCCCCGAGAGCGACAACAACGAGCAGCTCTTCGCGGTCGCGGACGTGCACCCGTTCGACCCGTCGCACGCGCTCGACCTGGACAACATCTCGGAGATGGACAACCTGCACCAGGCGCCGCTGCTCGACCTGCTGCGCCGCCGCTACCTCGAGGACAAGATCTATGTACGTTCGTGCACCGCGCACGCGAGGTGGCAGGTCACCTGGGACGCGGCGCCGACTGACGCACTCTCTTCTGACTGCTTGTAGACGTACACGGGGGACATCCTCATCTCGATCAACCCGTACAAGAACATCCCGATGCTGTACAACTTCCCGGAGCTCGCGTCCATCGGCAAGCTGGACAACCCGGTGCCGCACGTCTACTCGACGGCGCACGGCGCCTACCACGCGCTGCAGAAGGATGGCAAGTGCCAGTCGATCCTCGTCTCCGGTGAGAGTGGCGCCGGCAAGACGGAGGCGTCCAAGTACATCATGCGGGTGCGGCGTGCTGCTTGCTGCTTGGATCTTGCTTGCTGCTTGCTGCGTGGCGACATGGATGGCTCACACTGTTCGTGTGTGTACAGTACCTGGCGAACATCAGCGAGATCGGCAAGCGCGGCCCCAAGACGGCGGACAAGAGCGCGCCGAACCGGTCGTCGGTCGAGCAGTGCGTGCTGCAGAGTAACCCGCTGCTCGAGGCGTTCGGCAACGCCAAGACGATCCGCAACGACAACAGCAGTCGCTTCGGCAAGTTCATCAAGATCTACTACAAGGACGACGGCACGATCTCGGGCGCCACGACGAGCCACTTCCTGCTCGAGAAGAGCCGCATCGTGGGCTGCGCCGACGCGGAGCGCAACTACCACATCTTCTATCAGATCTGCGCGGGCATGGCCGCGGACGAGAAGAAGGCGCTCAAGCTCAAGAATGCGGTGGACTACTACTACCTGAACCAGGGCAACTGCATCCAGGTGCCCGAGATCAACGACAAGAAGGACTACAAGGAGCTCGTGGAGGCCATGACCGTCGTCGGAATCGAGCAGGAGGTGCAGAAGACGATCTTCACGCTCGTCGCGTGCGTGCTGCACCTCGGCAACATGGAGTTCACGGAGAACGCCAAGCTCGAGGCGCAGATCGCCAAACCCGAGGCCGTGACGGACCTCGCGGAGCTCATGATGGTGGCGCCAGGCGAGCTCGAGTTCGCACTCACGAAGCGCACGATGTCGGCCGGCGCGCGTGGCTCGGTCGCTGAGATCTCGCTCTCGGCCGTCGAGGCGAACAAGTCGCGCAACGGGCTCGCGAAGGACATCTTCAGCAAGCTCTTCGACTGGCTCGTCGCGCAGATCAACAACTCGACGAAGCAGAGCGTGTCGGGTGACGGCGGCGGCGGCGGCAGTGCGTCCAAGTTCATCGGCATCCTCGACATCTTCGGCTTCGAGAGCCTGCAGTTCAACTCGTTCGAGCAGCTCTGCATCAACTACACGAACGAGATGCTGCAGCAGCAGTTCAACCAGCACGTGTTCGTGTACGAGCAGGAGGTGTACGTGGAGGAGGGCATCGACTTCTCGCGACTCGAGTTCCAGGACAACGGCCCGTGCCTCGACCTGATCGACAAGAAGCCGCTCGGCATCCTGCCGCTGCTCGACGAGCAGGGCATGCTCGGGCGGCGCGCGAGCGACGAGAACTTCATCCAGAAGCTCAACCAGACGCACCTGCCGCAGGGGAAGCTCCCGGAGGGCAAGATCCAGTACTACTCGAAGCCCCGCTTTGCGCAGGACCAGTTCACGATCAACCACTACGCCGGCGAGGTGACGTACAACGTCACGGGCTTCCTCGAGAAGAACGACGACTCGCTGCACAACGACCTCATCTCACTCATGGACAGCTCCAAGTGCGAGTTCTTGCGCAAGCTCTTCCCGATCGCGGCGGCGCAGGCAGCGAGCGGCGGTGGCGCCGCGGGCGGCTCGGCGCGTGGCAACGCGTTCCGCAAGCCGATCCAGAAGGCGGGGGGACGCATGACGGGCACCATGACGGTCGGCCGCAAGTTCCGCGACCAGATGGCGGACTTGATGCTCGAGCTCAAGGCCACGGCGCCGTCGTTCGTGCGCTGCGTGAAGCCCAACAACCTGCGCTTCCCGCAGGGCTGGAACGCGTCATTGATCCTGAACCAGCTCATCTACTTGGGCGTGATGGAGACCGTGCGCATCCGCCGCTCGGGCTTCCCCGTGCGCCGGTCGTTCGAGGAGTTCCACCAGAAGTACCTCATCCTCACGCGCAAGCTCAACGTCTCCAAGGCCAAGCGCGAGAGCATGACCGACAAGGACTTCTGCGAGGTCATCCTGCGCTTCATCGAGCGCGAGAACTGGCAGCTCGGGCACAAGAAGGTCTTCCTGCGCGACAGCCAGCTGCGCGTCCTCGACAACGAGGTGCGCAAGATCACGCAGGAGGCGGCGACGCAGATCCAGAAGCACGTGCGCCGCATGCTGCAGCGCAAGAAGTTCCTGCTCATGCGCGAGAAGGTGGTGCTGCTGCAGGCCACGGTGCGCATGCACCTCGCGAAGCAGCACTTCCGGCGCATGCGGCGCCGCGTCACGCGGCTCAACGCGCTCGCGCGGCAGTTCGTCCAGCGCCGCAAGTACCAGCGCCTGCGCAGGGCGACTGTATTCGTGCAGGCGCGCGTGCGCGGTAAGATCGCGCGGCGGCAGCTCTGGTACTTGCGCCACGCCCCTAAGGCGGCGACGAAGATCAACGCGCAGGTGCGGCGCTACCTCGCGCGCAAGCGGTTCCTGCGGCAGAAGCGCGCGGCGTCGGTCGTCGCGAACGCGCACCGCATGCGCAAGACGCGCCAGACGTTCCTGGCCATGCGCCGTGCGGCGTCGGTGATCGCCGCGCGCTACAAGGGCCACCTCGGCAAACGCAAGTACGCGGACATGAAGCGGGCGGCAGTCGTGCTGCACGCGGTGGGCCGCGGCTTCCTCGCGCGGCTCAAGTTCGGTAAGAAGGCGCGCGCGCGCGCCGTGCTGCGCAACAAGGCACAGCGGCAGATCGCGCGCATCGTGCGCGGGTTCCTGGCGCGGCGCGCGTTCCAGCGCTCGCGCCACCGCATCATCATGATCCAGGCGCGCGTGCGCGCGAACAAGGTGCGCACCGAGTACCTCAAGGGCCGCGAGGCGACGATCAACTCGCAGGCGATGATCCGGCGCGCGCTCGTGCGGCGCAAGTTCCTGCGGGAGAAGAAGATGGCGACGCGCATCGAGGCGTTCGGCCGCATGATCATTTGCCGCCAGCGGTACGCGGACGAGCGGCAGAAGATCGTGCTGCTCCAGTCGCTCTGGCGCATGCAGGCGCAGCGCCGCCAGTTCAAGCAGCGCATGCTGCAGATCACGGTGCTCCAGTCGCTCTGGCGCTGCCACTACGAAGCGCGCAAGTACCGCGAGACGCGCCGCCAGATCACAACGCTGCAGGCGTTCAGCCGCATGGTGCTCGCGCGCGTCCAGTTCCTCAAGCTCAAGGCGGCCGTGGTCGTGGCGCAGTCGGCCGTGCGCACGTACCTCGGGCAGCGCACGTTCAAGCGGTGTCGGCGCGGCATCACGCGCCTGCAGGCGCGCTTCCGCGGGTTCATCCAGCGCAAGCGGTACCACCGCACGCGCGACCGCATCGTGCTCGTGCAGAGCGTGTTCCGGCAGCGCAAGGCGAACAAAGTGCTCGTGGTGCGGCGCCGTGCGCTAGCGCGCGTGCACGGCGTGCTCAAGCTCTTCCTGTCGCGCGTGCGCATGCGCAACCGTACGAAGGAGCTGTTCGCCGCGGCGCACGCGTACAACCTGACCGAGGTGCTGCACATCGCGCAGGAGGTGCCCGGCATGCTGCGCGTGCGGGACCGTTGGAGCGAGATGATGTCGCTCGTGCACGTGGCGGCGAAGAACGGCGACCTGAACCTCGCGCGCTTCGTGCTCGAGGAGAACCCGCAGCTCGAAGACCTTGTGTACGGCAAGGACTCGGCCGGCAGCACGCCGCTGCACTACGCGGCACGCCTCGCGCACCTGGACATGGTCAAGCTGCTCGCGAAGATCGCGAACCGCAACGCGATCCCCGTGTTCGACGGCGCGTTCATCGGCACGCGCGAGCGCAGCGCGAGTAGCGCGAGCGCGAGCAGCAACCCGGACGAGTCAATGGAGAAGCTGCGCTCGATCTCGAGCGTGAGCTCCTCGTCGGCGCGCTCGCCGACGACGCGCTCGCCGTCCAAGACGGCGTTCAGCCAGAGCGGTAGCAGCACGGTGAGCTCCATGGGCACGGGGACGCCGCAGGGCTCGCAGCACGACTCGCGGATGCGCGGCTTGTCGTCGATGTCGAGCACGTCGTCGTTCTCGATGGTGCCCACCGCGGCGCCGGGCGACGCGCCAGCGGCGGCAGTGAAGCGTCCGGGACGCCGCACGCTCGTGTCGTCCGGAGCGCGCGGGCGAGGCCTGTCGTCCGCGATGCCCCCGGTGCTGCCGGCGACGGTGCAGATCACGGTGTACAAAGAGGGCTTCCTGCGCAAGGCGAGCGGCACGCGGTGGGCGAACAAGCGCTACGTGATGGTAGACGAAGTGTGCCTGTCGTACTACAAGGCACCGAAGGAGCGCATCCCGCTCAAGATCGTCGAGCTGTGCGACGCCACGATCAAGCGCATCTCGCACGTGGACAACTGCTTCGAGATCCACTCGCCGCGCCTCAAGAGCTCGAAGAACCCGGAGGGGATCCTGTCGTTCGTGGCGGACTCGGAGGAGGAGGTGCACGAGTGGATGGCGGCGATCCGCAAGGTGCGCGGCGTGCGCGTGAAGACGTCGAGCCCGGCGTTCCAGAACATGATCTGCATCGACACGGCGCTGCGCCGCGACTACGTCAACATGAAGAACAAACTCGGCTTCACGCCGCTGCACGTGGCGGTGCAGAACGAGGAGGACGAGGGCTTCGAGGCCGCGAAGGTGAGCGTGTGGCTCATCGAGAACGGCGCGGACGTGAACGCCGTGGACGTGAACGGCGACACGGCGCTGCACTACGCCGTGATGCTCAACCGCCTCGACCTCGTCGAGATGCTGATGAAGCGCGGTGCGGACCCGAGCGTGCGCAACGCCAAGGGGCTGAGCCCCGCGGACATCGCGCCGGAGGACGACATCCGCGTGGTGCTGGACCCGGCGGTGCTCGCGGCCGAGGTCGCGGAGGAGGAGGCCACTGTCGCCGCGGCGGAGCTCCACGCGCAGCAGCAGCACCCGCAGCAGAGCAGCGCGCAGCGGCGCTCGACAGCGCTGCTCAAGTCGCCGGCGCGCCTGCCGGACAGCACGTATGTGTCGGTGTTCCTCGGCGCGGTGGCCGTGGCGACGGGGCCGATCATGGAGACGCCGCACTTCAACCTGTACGTGCTGGACGCGAAGGGGGCGGTCGTGGAGCACGCGCAGCGCACGCCCAAGTCGCTCATCCAGGCGGGCGGGAACTACTGGTGGTTCGGCAACTCGTGGTTCATCCAGACGCCGCTCGAGCACCTCAAGGACGGTACGTGGTGTGTATAAGTGAGAGTCGGCGTGGTGGTGATGACTATGATGGTGACGGGTGTCTGAGCGCGCAGGCTGCGTGGCGGTCATGGAGCTGCGCCACAAGAACCTCGTGACGGACGAGATCGAGGTGGGCTGCTGGACGTTCTTCCGCCTCGACCTGAGCAAGATCACGAGCGCACCCGTGACGTTCGAGATGTACGCGGCGCCAGTGGACCCCGTGAGCAAGATCCTCGCGCGCATCCCGGGCGACTCGTTCCTGCAGGCGGAGATCAACGTGTCGCTATGAGTGCGCTGCTGCTGCCCGGCGGTGGCGTCGGACGATGCAAGTGTCGCTCTCGTAGTGCCGCCGGCGGCGGTGGTGGTAGGAGAGAGTGTGGTCGTCAACGGAGTGTCGTCGTCAAGCAGCAAGCTGCACGCGCTCTATCTGCACGTTGCTGCAACAGCAGATCCGATAGACGGTGATACACATGGCATTAGGAAGAGGCAGCCTTGGGGCGGGGCCGGAGTGTCTTGGCTTGAGGGACCGCCAGTCGGCCGGCCGGTCGGTCAGGCGGTCGGTCGCTTCCGCCTGCTGGGCGCTCACGCGGAGCCGCAGTTGCCGCTCTCCGGCGCCACGCACGCGACCGCGCGCGCCGGCTTGTCCGGGATGCCCTCGTCCGCGAAGCACGACAGCGTGCCGTCCTTGCACTGCGCGAAGACGCTGCCCTTGCGCATGCGGCGCCCCACGAGGTAGCACACCGCGCCGTTGCCCGCGAGATAGATCTTGGCGCCCGCCGCCTCGGTGCACGGCGCCTGCACGCTGCCGCCGGACGCGGAGGCCACGAGCGCCGCCGCGGCGAGCAGCGTCGCGAGAACCTTGGTCATCGGGGCGAAACTGGCTGTCTCGCAGGGGTTATTCCGCGGCGGATGGGTTATTTCGCGCCGATCCGCATCCGGTAATATATGATATTTTCCCTTTTATGACTCGCAAAATTCTGGACCTGTCTTATCTGATCGCCAGATATATACCTAGCCGACATCTTGCTTTCACTATAGTTTATACCTTCCTCTCTATTTCCGAGCCAACTTCTGTTTAGTATTTATACCTAGCCGACATCTTGATTTCACTATAGTTTATACAGTGGGACACATCCGCGCGCAAAAAAGGTCCGTGAGGGTACTGCGTGCCGCTCGGAGCGGCACATCGGCGAAATATTTCCGGTATTTCGCCGATGTGCCACATGCGGGAGATATTTCGTCGGAAAGTGCTCCGAGTCCCTTTTCTTATTCGCGCCACTGCTGCCTAT
>JAASFS010000632.1:0-14148 GCA_023333865.1 Globisporangium perplexum | reverse complement strand
GATGCAGTAGCTGTTCTGGTGTCACCGCTGCTTCTACTGCTACGCGGATGCGAGCGTGCATCAGTACTGTCATTGAGCTGACGAGTTGGGCGAGCTGGTGTGTCCGACATGTGAAGTCTGACGATGGATGGGATCCTGTTGTTGTCAGCTCACATGTTGTATGGGGGTGCTGTGATAAGAGACTGCGCCTTTGCGACCCAGCGCGTCTGCAGCGACAAGGGGGAGGCGAACCGGGACGACTACAAGTGTGTCTGCGACTGGCGCCTCGACACGTTCGCCGACAGCTTCTACCTGCGCTTCGACGGCTTCTACGAGAAGGAGTGCGGCTGCGACCAGGGCGTGCGCGGATACGACCCTTCGGTTCGCGCTGGACGTACCCCGAGTCCGGTACGGCTCATGCTACGCGCGCGAGGGAGTCGATCGGCTAGTTTGTGTGGAAGGTCGACCTCGTCGACGGCAGCACGCCCTAACACCAGCATCGATCGACCGACTTCGCACATCAAGCGCACCGCTCGCCACTTACATGTACAACATGCGTCGCCGCTCTCTTCGCGTGGCACTCATGCCGTCTCCTGCAGCGACTCGTACACGTTCGACGTGGACAGCAGCTTCATCTGGAACGGCACGCTGCTCTGCTCCACTGCGCTGTGGCCGTGCACGAGCTGCACGTTCCCGTTGTTCGCGAGCTGCAGCGACGCGAGGAACATGCGGCACACTTGGTACTGGCTCATGCCGCCCACGATGGCTCCGAACGGGATGTTCGCGTCATCGCCGTCGTTCGAGTCGGAGCCCGCGATCGACGCCGCCTTCCGCTTCGGAGTCGCCTGCCGGCGTTCCTCCAGCTTCACCTTCGTCTCTTGCTCCAGATGTCCGAGGATGTCGCGGCCGTACGTGTGGATGTCGAACGGCGGATGCGCGTCCTGTTCCTTGAGGATCGGGTTGAGCTTCGACTGCCAGTCGTTCACCTGCTTGCTCAGGTTCGTCTCGCGCACGTACTTCTCTGCGCCTTGCATGAACGACTTGATGTGCTGCCGGCAGATGTCCTCGTAGCTCAGCTGCCGGTTCGAGTCGCTCGCGAACTCGTCGTCGTCGTCCTTGAAGCGCTCGGACGCCATCCCGAGGTAGTGGCTGCTGAGCGGCAGCTCGTTGTCCGCGCCGCCCTGGTCCCAGTCGCCGCCCCCGTCGAACGCGATGCCGTCGTCTCCGTTGTCGTCGTCGTACTCGTCGCCTCCGTCCCCGCCGCCGTCTTCCACGTTCACCTCCATGTCGAGCGCGCTCACGCCGTTCGCCATGTTCACGTTGAGCGCATGCATCTGCTCCTCCTCCTCCTCCTCCGCCTGCTCTTGCAGCAGCATCGCCTGCGCGCTCTGCTCGTCCTTCGCCTTGCGCCGCCGCAGCAGCCCCCGCCACTTGGTCTCGAGCTTCCAGAGCTCGTCACAGCTCTTCATGAGCACCGGCGCCTTGCAGAACTTGCTCTTGAACCTGCTCTCGAGCGGGTTCTCGTTCGTCTCAGACCACACCCACGACGTCCACTGCGGCCGCGCCGCGCCGAACAGGAACCGCTCCGTGAAGAGCGGGTCGTCGAGCCCCTCGATCGTGTCGTCGCCCTCGCCGCCACCCGCTTTGCTTGCCTTCTTGCGCTTGTCTTTCTTGCGCCGCGGGTACGACCGGCCCTTGCGGAACGGCCGCGATGTCGCGGAGCTCGCGTCGTACGGGTCGAGCGGAGCCCACGGGTCGCGCTCCTGGTGACACGCTCTCGTCACTGGTGCTGCGAACGCCACGTGGCGACCCGAACTCTCGGCAGCATCAGCACCAGCGTCGTGCTGCTCGCCGTCTTCCTCGCCGCCATTGTTGTAGCCGTAGTCAACGTCGCCGTCGTCGTGCTGGTCGTCGTCGCCGCCGCCGTCCATGAAGAAGTCGTCCGCCACGCTGTCGAAGTTGAGCGCCGCCGCGGGGTCGCTGCGCGCGCCGCCGAAGTCGTAATCGCCTCTGTAGTCGTCCGCGGCGCTCGTGACCCCGAGGTACTTGGCGCTCGTCTCATCCAGCAGCAGCACGCCGCTCGCGTGCAGGTTGCACGACAGCAGCTTGAACGTCTCCCCGTGGTCGCGCTCGTCCGGGATGAGCGACCCCATGAGCGAGATGGACGCCCTGGCGCCAGCAGCAGCAGCAGCTCCCGTCAGTCTCCTTATCATCACTCTCCCAAGCTTTCAAGCTCCCAGGCTCGCGCGTCCTGCAGGACGCACTGGATGTTGGTGTTGCTCTTGGCGGCGGCGCCGCTGCGCTGCCGCTGCGTCTCGGTGTTCGCGGTCCTAAGAGTGATGTTGCGCGCCTCGTCGAGCTCGTCGACGACGGGCAGTGGGTTCGCGAACACGTCGAGCGCGTCATCGCCCGAGTGGTGGTCGTCGCCCGCCGCGGCGGCGTCACCGCCCGTGGCAGCTGCCGCTGACGCCGACGGCGCCTCGTTCTGCCGCGTGAGGTGCGCGAGCGTCTGGAAGACGAGCGCGTAAAGGTACTCGACCTTGCGGCTGTAGATGACGCTCGTGCCCTGGATGAGCAGCGCCGCCTCGGCGAAGTTCATGACGCGCGCGTCCTGCGACGCCAGCGCCTGGCGCTGCGCATGCGCGCGCGTCGCGACGCCCACGTTGACGCCATCAGCGGCGCCGGCGCTGTCGTCGTCCGCTGGGTCGAACGCGATGCTCAGGTGCTCGAGTTCGTCCAGGTACTCCTCGAGCTCCTGCGCGAGGTCGATGTTCCAGTTCTGGCTCAGGTCCCTGCGTCCACAGCCCAAGTCGACAGTCAAAATGGTCAGCGAGAGCGCGCGCGTGCGACGGTGGTGGTGGTGAGCGCGACGCATCGGAGCCGCGCGCGCACGCACCGGATCGGCTGCAGCAGGTGCGTGAAGCGGCTGCCGTCGGCGGAGCCTGCCGCCATCGTGGTCGCGAGAGAGTGATTGTCTGCAAAAGTGGCGCGCGATTTAAAATGAAACGACACCCAGGTAGTCGATTCAAGTAAAATGAAATGACTACTGGGAGGTCAAAACGGAACGAAACATGACTTCGAGAAACTGTGCGCTTCCTGCGTCCTGCGAGCGCTGTCGCCGACGCCGATGCCGACATCGACCTAGTCAACCTAGTTCATGCGGCCGATGCAGTTCGGCGCCGAGCAGTCGCACCGGATGGCCTCGTCCTCGATCGGGAACTTGTAGTCGTACGTGACCTCGTCGCCAGCTTCGATCGCGCGCTTGGCGAAGATCACGATCTTCTTCTCGTTCCCTTCCACGACCACCACGCGCGCGTACGCCTTCGGGTCGCACGAGTGGTTGATGAACCGCGCCAGGTTCCCCACGCGCGTCGCGTCGATTATCGTCTTCTCGTCCAGCCGGAACATGTAGCAGCTCCCGATCCCCATCTCCTCGTACTGCTTCTCGCGCTCGTCCGCCACGTCCTGCGCGATCATCTGCCCCTGGTACTCGACGATCATCTGACCCTCCGCCATCTTCTCCTTCGTGAACAGTCCATAGCCATGGATCTTGGACTTGCGCACCTCCAAGCGCTCGTCAAACGGCCGCCGCCGCAGCTCGCGGTACTGCATCGCGATCGGAAGGTGCTCCAGGTCCATCGGCACGCCGCTGCTGCTCTTCGTGTTCGCGCCGCCAGTCGCAGCGCCAGCGGTGCTCGCGCCGGCGGTCGGAGCGCTCGCGTTCGTGTTGCTGCTGCTCGCGACTGTCGCTGTCAGCTGCGTCTCCGGCTCGCGACTCGCTTGCTTGTTTAGTCGTCGGCGCAGCGGAGCTACGCGCGGAGCGTCGCCGTCGAGAAGCACGTTGCCTTCGTGCCCATCCGTCCGAGACGAGCCTGACGACAGCCGAGCGCGCTCCTCCGCCGTCACCAGCTGCTCTACCTCGTGCAGCGCGTCTTCGAACTGCTTCGGTGTCGGCAGGTGCTGCGTGAACACGTACACCTCGTTCTTGCTGCTGCTGTCGTCGCCAGCGCCGCGACCACCAGCAGCAGAGCTGTCAATCGAGTCGAAGCGCCGCTTTCGCGAGCCAGAACTCGCCTTCCCGAGGTTCTTCGAGATGATCTGACGGTCGATGCTCGTCGTCGCGGCGTGTGGCAGCTGCTCGATCTCCTTCACCACCGCCGGAATACCGAACCCGAAGAAGTGCGCGCTCGAGAGACCGTACGAGGTCCACGACGTGCGCGTCATGAACGGGTTCTTGTCCGCCATGACGCCGAAACAGTGCGGGTCTTCATACAGCGCCGCCACGCGGTTCCGCAGCTCCGCCACCGCGTCCTCCGCAGTGAACGCCACGATCGGGTGCTCGCGATCGTCCGACGCGACGATCTTGAACACTGCGCGAGCGAGCGTGCGCGCGTCGTGGTCCGTGTCATCGCGATCCTTCCGCTTCTTCGACTTCACGCGCTCCTCGATGTCGGTGCTCGTGACAACGCACTCGTACAAGCACCGCGACTCCCGCGTCTTTGTGCTCCAGTAGATCCGAGTGCTCCGGTAACCTAACGGGTAGATCGCGTCTCGGCTGTGGAACGACGGGTTCCCCACCACGATGTGGCCAAACGACTGGACCGTGAGCGCGCCGACCCGAATGCACTGTGTGCGCTTCGCTCTTCGAGACTTCGCCCCCTGCTTCCGCAGATCCGACACCACGATCGGAGCGTCGCTGCGCAGGTGTCGACGAGGTTCTGGGGACGGATCGACCACAGACAACACCGGTGCGCGAGTCACGGACTGCGAAGGCGAAGGCGTGACAATCTCTCTCGACGACAGCTCTTCCTTGACTTCCGCAGTGTCAGCAGAGGAACCTGCGGTCGCTGGTGCTAGCGACACAGTTGTCGTGCTTGCCGTTGTGTCTGCCGCAGCGCCATCTCCGTTGATCTGAGCTGCAGCACCGTGTGTCTCCTCCGTTACACCGTCCTTCTCGCCACTGTCCAAACTCGAGTTAGCGGTTGACACTTCCATGGAGGCGACTGGAGTCGGTTCTTGAACTCCGCTCCCACCCGCGTCCTGGTCATGGTCGTCACGGTTCGGAGCCTCGGTCACTTGGCTGCCAGCAGGAGTCTCGTTTAGAGTCGCAGCACTCGTCTTCTCCACAGCTTCGGTTCCGTTTGCTTGCGCCACCGAGTTCGCACCACCTTCTGTGCTTCTTGCATCCGAAGATGTCGCGGCGACCGTCATCTCTGCGTTGCGATCTGCCGCTTGAGCGACCGCAGCGACAGAGGCAACGACAACCGCAGACGCTTTCGGGGTGATCGCGATCTTCTGCTTGCGCGACATCGTCGCGATGTGATCCGGCTTCGGACAGACGGTGTCGCCATTCGGAAGAAAGACCACTCCGGCGTCGTATGCGCACGGGAAGTGGTAGTGGCGCTGGCAGCGGTAAACGGCGCAGCCGACACTCGCCCCCAAGACCCCGCACGCGTCGCAGCGGATCAAGCGGCTCCGGTTCTTCGCTTTCTGGCACTTCTGGAGCACGCCTTCCGCCGACTCGAACACCTCGACGGACCACAGCGCGCAGTTCACGTGCACCCACTGATCCTTGTCCGTGTAGATGAGCCGCCCGCACATCAGATCGTCTCCGATCATGAAGCAGAACGCACAGAAGCGGTTGTCGATGAACTTGGGTCGCGCTGGGCTTGGGGTCGCCACTTGGATCGCAGTCGCTGCGTCCAGAGCCAACGAGTCATCGACCTCCGGGGATGGCCAGCCACTCAGCGCAGCTGCTTTCGTCATCTTCACGGATCGCGTCGGAGCAGAACTGGACGAGACAGGTTCTGCTCCGGAGACAGTCACCAAAGAACTCGCAGGCACGGATACGGTCAGATCGGGAGCTTGGGCTGGCGTCGCTGCGCTTTGTTCCGTTGTTGATGCAGCTGCTGCTGGAGTCGTGACTGGAGCTGTCGGTGCGGATGCTGCTGCTGCTGCGGGTGCAAGTGGCGCAACCGACGGAGCAGTCGATGGTGCGGGTGATGTCGCGGGTGCTGCGGGTAGCGCCGCAGGTGCTGTGGTTGTTGGTGCTGGCACTGGAGTCGAGGTTGATCCTGTGACTGACAATGGTGCCGCTGCTGTCGCATCTGCTGGTGTCACCGAAGGCTCCCGCTTTACAGCGGATGCACTCGGACTCGCTTGCTGTTTAGACACCGAAGCTTGGCTGCTCGTCGGAGACGCTTTCTGGGAACTCTCGCCAGTCGGAAGCTCGCGCGCGGTGCTGTCGCCGGCGTCATTCGGGTCCCGCACACCCGGCTTCTTGCCAACGCGACGCTCGTACTGCCGGTTGATCATCGCGATCTCGTCCTCCAACGTCATTTCGCCGCCGCCGTGGCTCAGCATCTTCACGATCGCCTCTCCCAGTCGTTCGTGACCTTGCTCTTTCGCCGCGTCGCCGCACAGGAGGTGTAGCGCCACTTTCGGGAGCGGACGCCAGCCGTAGAGCAGGTGAACGCACGCCAACAGAGCCGCGCAACTGCACGCCTCTGACACGATGGTTGAGATGGCGCTCGCGTCCTTCTGCTTCTCGACGCCGAGTCTCGAGTAAAAGTTGCTTGCCTTCCGATCTTGGCGACGGAGCGCCGCTCTCGGACCCCGGGCGTACCGCTTGAACCGCAAGTACCGACTCGCTTTCTGCACGAGCCACGAAGGCAGCACGACGCCGTTGCTCGCGAGCTCCTTCTCTTTCGTAATCCGATACCAGTTCGTGCGGAAGTTGGCGCTCCGGAACGCCAGGTTCTTCAAACATTCCTCGCCGAGTCGGAGAAGGTACAGGTACACTGGCGTGTGGTCTCGCCAGAACTTCCACTGCTTCGCCTGCTCCAGCTGCTCGCGCGCCTCTTTCCAGGTCGCGTCCGTCTGCTCTCGCTTCTGCTGGATCGCCTCGATCAGGATCTGGCACTTCCAGCTGTTCGGGATGGCCGACAAGTGCTCTCGCTCTTTCGGGCGGCAGACCTCGCAGATGTACTGCGCGCTCGGATCCTCGACGAGCTTCTTGTATCGCTCAGGCTCCTTCGTCAGCAGGGAATCGCAGTTCGGGTGTGCCCACAGCTCGCACGCATCGCACTGAATCAGCTCTTCGTCCTCGGCCGTCCAGTTCAGCTTGCACATCGGACACTTCTCGCTGTCTTTCTTCTGCGTCCGGGCGTCGGTGATCCAGATCTGAGCCAGCGGTTTGCTCTTCTCGCGCTTCAGAGTCGCCTCGAACTTCTTCGTCTGGCTGCAGCTGAGACAGTTGTCCGGGTCGTAGCTGTACGACGTCTCCTGCTGCTCGCGGCCGCACTCTTGGCACTTGACACAGCTCGAACAGTAAATCCGAGCACTCCCGTCTCGGGAGTCGCCGCCGAAGCTGTCGTCGTTGTCACTCGCCTTCTTGATCGCAGGAAGCAAGCACGACCCGTGGAACCCGCTCTCGCAGCAGCCGCAGAAGAACAGCTCGCTGTCGTCCCCACCTGGCTGTCCACACACCTCGCACATTTTGCAGTTCTGGCAGCGCCAGAACGTCTGGAGGTAGTCGCTGTCGTCGATCTGCTCGGACTTCAACCCGGACACGCAGAACGAGTGGAACCCTTCGCCGCAGTCCACGCAGAAGACCATCTCCTTCGTCATGCCCGCGCTGCCGCACGCGAGACACATGTCCAGCCACGCGTACGTGTGCGCTGTCGCTCGAGCTTGCACCATCTTGAACACCTCGAGCGCGGAGTGCGGCTTGGGAGATTCTCCAAGCTCGGACTGGAGCACGACAGCTGTTTCAGTCGTCTGCGCTCTCCGTTCTGCGGGCACCGCAGGGAACGAGATGGACGATCCGTTCGCCAACGGCGTCGCCGCAACGCCTGGGAGATCCGATGAAGCCGGTCCGTTCTCCGTCTTGATCGGTGCATGTTCGCCGCTCGCTGAGCTTTCCGGTTGAGGAACAGCTTTCGGATCTGCTGACACCACGCCATTGACAGGTTCCTTTGTACTCGCACGCTCCTTACTCGAATCGCCTCGCTCCTCGAGCATGTCAACGTCGTCGTCATTGTCGCCATGCGCCGACCCGGCGAACGCGTTGTCACCGGACTCGAATCCGCTTTTCCCGAATGCCGAATTGTTCGGCAGCTGGCGCTTCGCCGCAGCAATCAAGGCGTCGTGGTACTTCCCGCCGCGGTGCTTCATGCGGCTCTTTGGGGCTGTCTGCCGCAAGATCCGCTGACCCTGGCCGTAGAACCGCCACGCCTCGCGCCAGATCAAGAAGTCGCGCTCCTTCGAGTTGAACGTCACGGCGTTCAAGCACATCAGCTCGAAGTCGTCTCGGATGTCCCGGAAGCTGACGCGCGTGTACGCGCTCTCGAGCACCTTCTTCTGCATCGTGCTCAGATCCATCGGCTCTTTGATGACGTCGAAGTACGTTGGCGCGATCGCCTTCGTCACGGGCTCCTTGAACAGCTCCAGCTTGTCTTCTGCTTTCAGCCGATGGATCACTTGCAGCATTCGGATCTTCCGGCATGACAGGCACTCGTACTTGTTCAGAGCCTTCGGGTCGTACGTGTCCTTGAACTTCAGCCCGAACGCAAACTCTTCCTCCGCGAGCCGAATCGGCTTCGACTCACTGTCGCCCTCACTCGGCGCCGCACTCGAAGATGCCTCCTTCACTTGCGCCTCTGAACTCGCCTCTTTCACAATGCCGCTTGAAGCGCTCGGGTCGATCGTTTTCAAGCCCAGTGACGCGAATGACGCAGGTAGTTCAGGTAGCTCCAGGTGCAAGTCCAGCTCGAACTCGGCGCTGTTCTTGCACGCCACCAGCGCCGGGTGCGGATCGGGCTCGCATGATGTGTGGACCCACTGCTGGCACGTCGAGCAAGAGTGCAGGTTGATGCACGTCACGACAGCATCGTCGCTGAGAATCTCGAGGCACACGGTGCAGTACTGCGCCGTTTGGTAGTACGGAACGCACGCAGCGCAAAGCGCCGCCACCTGGAGCGGCAAACGCCACTGCGACCAGCTCGGTTCCATCGGCGCCGAAGCCCTTTCAGCGAATGAATCACGGTGTGCTTCGAAAGTCTTCGAGCATCCGACGCACGTCGTGCACTTGCTGCACACGAACGCCGACTTCACATCCTCGAGAATCGCGGTGCCGTCGTCTTCGTTCAGCAGCGGAGTGGGGTCGTGAGGGGGATCGCAGCATGCGAGATGGAAACTCTGCGTGCACTTGACGCACTCGACGAGGGTCTCCTTCGCCTCGTCCACGGATCCTTCGAACGCTGTTTCGGCAGGAAGCAAGCAAACTGCACATGCCGTCTCGTCCGACTCGCTCCTCGACTCTCCGTGCTGCTTCACTTCGTCGTGGTCGATCGGCATGCTGCTGATCGCCGCGTCGAGCGCAGCGCGCGTCGCGTTCTGCTGCAGGCTCTCCGCCTTTGCGATGCTCGTGTTGGAGAAGCGAACTGCGATCTCCGCGAAGTCGGACGACTTCCGCAAGAACAAGCGGCGATCTTCGCTGCGGAGCTCCACACTCTGAGTGCCTTGACTGCTCTCCACCACGAGCGCGCTCGCGTCCGAGTCGAAGCGAGCCGCAACGATCGAGCAGCCGTGATCGCCTTGCAACGTGTCCACAAGCTCCAGACCCACCAGCGCTCTGCCGAACTCCTGCCAGTGATCGTCACCCTGTCTACGAACACTGTGCAACAGCCTCTGGAACGCGATCTTGAGTACCTCTTCTTCGCTCCCAGGCTCGGACAACGCTCGCTTGAACGATGTCTTGAAGTCGATCGAGCCGACGTGAGGACCTTCCGAACCATCCGTCAGACTCTCGACTGCGCGAGGGGAGAACCGCGTCAAGGATCGGCACAGGTGCTTCGGCACCCAGCACGACACGTTCTGCGTCTGTCCCTTGCAGTCGCTGCTCGCGTATATGCTCACAAGACGGTAGTTCGCGACAGCCGAGGCGCACTCTTCGTCTGGAAGCAGCAGCTTCTTCGCCAGCGGGTTCAAGCGCAGAAGCTGTCCCGGCCACCACTGGTTCTGCAGCGTCGGTACCTTCACGTACACCATGCTCCGCGTCCCGATGACAAGAGGAAACGCGTACAGCGGAAGCGCCTTCTCCACGCCGTCCTCGAAGCGGATGATGTGGTGGAACGACGGATGTTCTGCTTCGAAGGACACAACGCGTCCCATCACCCAGTGCTTGTCCCACTTCAAGTAGATCCCCACGCGCCGCCCCACGAGCTCGAACATGCTCTTGAGCTCGATGCTCGTCTTCGGCGGCTTCCCACGCAGCGCAGCAGCCTTCACGTCGTACGCTTTCGCTGAGGTCGGTCGCAACAGCTCACCATAGAGCTGCATCTCCATCAGCATCTGCTTCGAGAACCGCTGCCGCTTCTTCCGTGTCCGCTTCAGGCTCCGCACGCAGTTGTTGCAGTACCACGGACGCGGCGGAACAGTCTTCGCAGCGGCGGCATTCCCAACGACATCGATCATGTTGAAGTCGGCGAGACACATATCGCACACGATCACGACGCCGTCGTCCGCTTCATCCTCGGGCTCGTCGCCGTCGTCATCGGAAAGCAGCACAGAAGAATGGCCATTCACGCCGACCGCGTCGCTCTGCTTGCCGCTCGAAGCCGAGGCGACAGGCTGCGGGATGCGGATGCCAGGGATGTTCACTTCGAACTCGATGCTCTCGCTCTCGACAACTCCACTCGGGACGACGCTCTGGAGCTCCTCCACGCTCTTCGTCGCCGACTTGCCTCTCCGCTTCGATTGGTAGCCGACCGATCGCTTGCGCTTACGCTGAGCACGCGAGTTCGCGAGGTGACCATTCTCCAGTGTTCCATCGACCAGCTCGAAGCTCCGTTCGTCAACGTCGTTTGCCTCGTCGGCGTCTTCTACGTGAACTGGAGGAGCTGGTGGGAGTGTGTTCGCACTTGTCCGAGCCGCTTTGCCGGATCTCCATCTCGCTGATCCGGATCGGCTCGCGCTGCAGGCGCCGCAGAACCAGTCGCCTTGCGGGATCTCTCTCAGCGGCGGGTTCAGCAGCGCCGCGTCGAACTCTCCGTCGCATCCGTCGCATATCAGCACTGTCACGAGTTCGTCAACCGTAGCGTCCACAGCCATCGGCGCAGGAGCAGCAGCACTGCCGCTGATCTTCGCCGCAGCCAGCTTCTCCTGTCCCTTCCTCTCCCGCCGGCGCCTCGACTTCGCCTCAGACCTCCTCCGTGTCACGCACTGCGGGCAGAACCAGTCGCCGTCCGGGATCTCGCGGATGGCGAGCGCGTCCATGTCGAACTCGCCGTCGCAGCCATCGCAGATCAGCACCGTGACGCTCACCATCGGCATCGCCGCCGCTTCTGTCGTTAGCGTCAGCGTGCTGCCGGACGACTGGGGGACGCCGGAGCACGCGCCGCAGAACCAGTCGCCCTCCGGGATCTCCGCGAGCGGCGGGACGAGCAGCGCGAAGTCGAACTCGCTCTCACACCCGTCGCAGATGAGCACCGTCATCAGCTCCTGCGGCTCCGTCGTCACCGCTGGCTCTGCTAACGCCTGCGCGTCACCGCCAGCTGCGTCTCCGCTGCTGCTGGCTGCGCAGTTGGCTCCGGGTGGCGCATGAGCGTCGGTTTCCTCCTCCTGTTGCACCACGCACGCAGCACACATCCAGGCGTCCGCTCCGTCGACCAGCGCGCCTCGCACGGCATCGACGGCCACGTCACCAGCGTCACCGTCTGCGAACTCTTCGAGGCAGAAGCGGCGCTCGCAGCGTGCGCACGTCGACGCCCACCACTCGCGCGCGTCACGCCGCACGAGTCCGCAGACGCGTCGGGACGCGACGGCGCCGAACGCCGCGCAGCAGCCGCTACGCACGCGGTCGTCGACGCGCAGCTGGCGGCAGCGCGTGCACACGTCGACGTCCTGCGCGACCGCCTGCCATTCGTCGCTCGCGTCGACGTCGTCGTCGTCATCGCCTTCTGTGGCATGCACCTCGTCCACGATGAACGCCAGCGCCTCCTCCGGCACCAGCAGCGGCAGCGGATCCGTCTTTAAGTCGCCGCCGGCGCAGCGCGCGCATGTAAACGGCAGCACCGCGTCTCTCGTGTCGGGCGCCAGTAGGCGGCACGCGGCGTGGAAGAGCCCACCGCAGCCGCCGCAGCGCGCCAGTTGCGCGTGCGCCAGCGGCTCCGCGGCGGCTCCGCTTCCGCTCGGCGCGAGCGACGCGCGGCACGCGACGCACGCGAGGCGCATGGCTGCTGCTCTGCGGCGCGGGGGCGAGAGGCGCTCGCTCGCAGGTGCTGGCTGGCGCTTCCGGCGGCGCCGCTTCTCGCGTTTTGCGCGGGAAGTGGCGGCGTGCAAAGTGGCATACTGAAACCAAGTGACGAATGAATTTGGACTCGCGGATTGTATGGAAAGAGGAAGCTCGTATAGTGCTGTTTACGAGGATTTGCTCCTGTGTTCTTGTGCACCTCAGGACTTGCTTGGGCAAGTCAACAATGTCGCTTGACATGCTTCGTGCGGATCGGTGGAGAACTGACTTTGCCTGCACGAGCTGTTGACTGCGCCGCCACTCAAGATGCTCTTGCGCGAGGACGTCGTGACATGTCAACGCGGTTGGATCCTTCACAGATCCACTTCGTACATCTCGGCGAAGAACTGCCTTTGTCCGCCTGAACAGGTGACAGTGCCGCCGCTCAAGAAGTTCTAGCGCTGTCATCCTTGCACTGCTTCCAAACGTCCAAGTAAGCAGTGCCAGGCATGTTCGATTGATACGTGTATGCACTGGGGAGACCTGCCCGCTGCCATCTCGATACCATCTCGGTTACTGAAATCAAACGCGAGCGACGTCACCGGTGGGCTGGAGCGGTGTCCCGCTGGTTGGGGATTGCTGCACTCCGTACCCGTCTGTCACAGCAGCAGCAGCCGCCGCTTTTCGTGTTTGCTTCACTCGCTCGCGATGTTCCGCAAGCAGCGGGAGGAAGAAGCACAGCAGCGCCATCCCGCCGACGACAGACACGGTGGTGAGCGGGGTCCTGAGCCCCGTGTCCTCGTACATGAACATCACGCCTTCGTACGCGTCGTCGATGTTCATGAACCTGTAGTTGTAGATCTTGTCCGTGTTGAAGTCGAACATGTCCCTGTTGGTCGACGCGACGCAGCTCTCGTTCAGCTTGACGAGATCACCAGCGACGTTCACGTACGACGCCAGCAACTCCACCGCGCAGTATCGCGGCTGTGTGATGGGGTACCCCCTCTCATCTTTCCGTCCGCCGTACACCGCGTTCAGGATGGCGCCGTGCGGAGTGTAGTCGAACGTCACGAGCTTCTTGCTTGTACCGTTGAGAGCTGTCATGAGCCGTTCGGCGTACTTGTGCGGCGTCTGTGGGTCCAACCTGCCGCTCATGATCAGCACGCTCGAGCCATCGGGGATCTTTGCAGCGACGTTCCAGTACTTGTCCTTCTTATACGCGAGTGCAGGTCCCGAGCCCGTCGTCGTGGCGTTCACCACAGCCGCGCACGCACTCGAACTCTCCTTCGTGAATGCACAGTAGAGCGGCAGCAGATCAGCGATGGGTCCAGTGCTGACATTCGCGGCCGTGAACCGAGCCGTGAGGGTGGCCAAGTCTGGCGTCGGAGACTCCCACATCTCCGAGAAGACGATCAGGTAGTACTCGAGTTCGGAGATGAGCGCCGCTTCTTCGCTCGGTTGGTCCAGGAGCGCAGTCATCGTCTTGAACGTGTACTCGAGCACTTCACGGTCGCCCTCGTTGCAGCGGTGGAGGCGGTAGATGACCGGCGTGATGTATCCGCGCGTGACCGAGTTCATCAGGAGCTTGCCGAAGAACCGCTTCAGCAACCCAGACGCCGTGGTGGAAGCGGCTGCTGTACTTCGCGGCGCCAACGAGTTCTTCACGAGTCGGGCACACTTCGAAGTCGGGTTGGATTCCAAGTCGGCCAGAACACTCCACTCCGCCATCGTGACAGTCATTGGGAGATCCGTCGACGAGAACTTGGAGCCGCCCGCCCTCGTGTATTGCAGCAGTCCCAGGAAGCGGTCGCTCACCTCGCCGAAGTTCGCGTCCCAGTTCGACATGTACATGCCGTCCTTAGCATCCGCACCGGACGTCGTCGCCACGCCATCTAGGATGTATCCCACGATCTCCTTCGTGTTGAGGTGCATGAGTC
>JAASFS010000631.1:0-14155 GCA_023333865.1 Globisporangium perplexum | reverse complement strand
TCTCGGACGAGCAGTGGGAGCTCGTGACGCAGCTGTGCGAGCTCGAGGCGACGGCGCGCATTTCGCTCGAGTCGGCGATCGCGAAGCTCGAGCAGTTCTCGTTGTCGAACCGCGGCATCGAGAGCAGCAGCGCCGATCCGAACGTGGTTAAGGCAGAGGCGACAGCAGTCACAACAGGTGGAATCGGAGCGGGGCCAGCGAAGAGCAAGGCACACGCCTTGAGTCAAAGCCGCATCAACTTCTCAGAGATCACAATCGTGAGTGTTCTCGGTAAAGGCTCGTTTGGCAAGGTTCACGAAGGTAGATGGCGCGGCAAGGCAGTGGCAGTCAAGGTGCTGAGCTGCCAGAACCTGCGCGCCGACATCCTGGAGGAGTTTCAGTCGGAGGTGGAAGTCATGAGTGCGCTGCGCCACCCGAACGTCTGCCGCGTCTTCGGTGCGTGCATCGACTCCCCACAGCTCGCGCTTGTCGTCGAGTTCATGCAGCGCGGATCGCTGTGGAGTGTGCTGCGCACGAACCGCAAGTTGATCGACTTGGGGATGCGCACGCGATTCATCTACGACGCGGCGACGGGAATGAGCTGCCTGCACCACTTCGAGCGTCCGATCCTGCACCACGACCTCAATAGCTCCAACATTGTCGTGGACAAGAACTACAACGTCAAGGTCTCGGACTTTGGACTGGCACGCGTGAAGGCGTTCGTGCAGACAGCGACGAACAAGTGCGGTACGGTGCAGTGGCTGGCGCCGGAGGTGCTCGCGAACGAAAATCACACGGAGAAGGCGGACGTGTACTCGTTCGGCATCGTGATCTGGGAAATCATGACGGGTGAGTGTCCGTACGACGGGATGTCCCAGATCCAGGCGGCGCTCGGCGTGCTCAACCGGAACCTGCGTCCGAATCCCCCTCGAGACTGTCCGCCGTTCTTCCTCCGCCTCATGAAGGCGTGCTGGAACCGCCAGCCGGAGCTGCGACCGTCGTTCCCGCACATCGTGAACGCGTTCCGCGCGTACTCGGCTTCGGCCGCGGAGGCGAGCGCGTCGTCGTCGAGTGTCTCGGCTTCTGCGACGGTGAAAGCGCCAGCCTCGACAACCACTGTGGACACCCACTCGAGCGTTGGCGAGGGAGTTTGACAGACACGACCACCCCTCAGCCAGTGGCAGTTGTGCGAGTCCTCATGTGCATAGTCTGCGTAGCAATGCATGCATCGTTCAGCTTGCGCCGCCGACGCCACTCGGTTCGGAGCTCTCTCGCTTCGCTCTTGAGTTCCTCATCCTCATCTACGACGCCAACTCGAGCCTGCAGGCCGGATAAGATCGGATCTCATGGCTGACGATGCTGTTGCTCGTGGCTCTGCGAGTCCATTGCTGGTGCTTCCTGCCTGCGATGGGAGCCGCTGCGAGCGACTACTTCACGCCGTACGCCGACGTCCAGTACGGCTTCCTCGGTGCGTCCTCGCGCTTGGTTGCTTTCTCGCACTCGACACCTTCTTGCACTGAACATGCATTCAATCGGCATCTCGTCGCATGTGCACCGATGCGAGCAGATGCGGAGCTCGTGCTCGAAGATCTGCACGAGCTCGCCGCGAAGGGGAGGCACCACCGCGTGAGCATTCGTCTCAAGAACGGCATGGACCCGAACGGCAAGAAGTTCTTCGAGGACGACGAGTACGAGCGCGAGGACTCGCCAATGATCTGCGCTGCGAGGTGCGTGTCTGTCGCTGGAAACGACTCGAGTCAGCGCCGCGCAGCTGACAGCTCGAGTGTGCGAGGTAAGAGGGCACCAGTGGAACAAGGGCAGGAAGCGGCACCTCAAGACGCTCGACGTGCTGTTCCGCTTCGGCGCGAACGTCAACCAGTGGAACTTGGTGCGTGGCGACGGCGCATGGTGTGTTGGCAGGACAGAAGGGAGAACGTCTCGCTCACCGAGCAGAGCGGCTCGCGTCTCGAAGCTGGAGCAGACGCCGCTCTACATCGCTTGCGACCGCAACCTGTTGGCGATCGCGGACTGGCTGGTGTCGCACGGCGCCGATGTGAACAAAGCGACCAAGGTGCGTGTGCGCGTGTGCTTCACGCTGTTGGTGAGCGTCTCGCCACGCAGTAACGAGTTTGTCGACACCGTATCTCTGCTAGGCTGGCGTGACGCCGCTCTTGTGCGCGTATCGCAACCAGAACATGGAGCTTGTTCGACTGCTGCTCGACCACGGAGCTATCGTGGTCCAGCCCTCCAAGCGCTTCTCGTGCATCCAGGTCCGTTGCTACGTGAGGATGTCGTTCGCCCTACTTCGAGCTGCGCACCACTTACTCTCTTCTTGCTCGTCACGCAGTTCCCAGTTCTCCTGGACGAAGTTGCAGCGACAGCGAGTGGGAATCAGACACAGGACGGCGATACAAGCAACGACAGCGACGACGACGACGATGACGCTAAGCGCAAGTTCCAACGCCAGCAGGAAGCGCTCGCGACTCGGGAGTTCGCGCAACGCGTACGCGACGAACTGCAGAAGCACATCGAGCAGCAGGGTGACGTGCGAGCCAAGATGCTCAAAGAGATCGAAGACGCTCGACGCATCGAGGAGCAGCGAGTGTACCGCGAGCAGCTCGCCGGTCAAGGCGCGAAGCGCAAGCAGCGCCAGCGCGAGTCGCGTGAGAAAGCCAGGTACCAGGCGCACGTCGTCAAGGTCGAGCGCAAGCGGCTGGAGCTGGCGACTTCGCTCGTGGCAACTTTGACGAACGGAGTTGCGACGAACGAAGCAAAGGAACCGAGTCGATCCGAGGTGTCAGGAGTCTCTGGGCTGCTCAAGTGGGAGAAAGCGGCGCAACCTCGTCGCGGAGGCCGCCCGAGCTGGGTCGCTCGGGACGTGTGGACTGCAAAGCACATGCGCGATCAGAACCGTGAACCGAGTAGTTCGGTGCTGCTGCAAGAGTGTCAGCAGATCTACGACTCGCTCGAGCACGCGGCAGGGCATCGCCGCAAGTTACAGCTCGATGTCTCGAGGAGACCAAAGACGGCGCCGTAGCGGAGTGTGCTGGTGCGTGAGGAGTGGATCTGGGTCGGCGACGTCGTGGTGATCACATCTCGGTGGTGCTCGAGGTCGGAGCGACCTAAACCCTAAACCCTAAACCCTAGTCGAGCATCTTGAAATCTGCATATCTAGCCATGCCCACTTCAACCAACAGTCGCAGCTTGGAGCAGCAACAGCTCAGCTAGGCTTGTGGCACCAGCAGCAGCGCAGCTACGCAGGACGTGCACCATGGCAGCTCCTCTGGGCGAGCACCACCAGGAGGAGGTGCGCCCGAACCTCCACTCTCTTCATCACCACGGTAGAGCGGTGCTGACGACGCAGCACCAATGTACTTGCAGCTGAGCAAGTTCCTCAAGTTCTTCCGCTCACGCATCAAGACGCACCTCGAGAACGTCGAGGCGGACTTTGAGGACACGCGCTCGGACCGGTACTGCATCAGCAGGCGTCCGAGGAGTTCAGGATCTCAGCATCTCTTGCCTGCGACTCACATGCGCTCACTCTTGACACGGTTGGCATCCCAGACTCTCGTCGGACGAAGTCTACAGTCAGAAAGACATCCAAGAGGTGCTGCAGTCGCTCTGCTTCGCGATCAAGGTGAGCGAGGTGCACGATCGTAGCTGACAGCTCAGCACTCGGTGCAAGCGATCGGAGCGGCGCCTAACATCCGACTGTCTCCTCGCAGGCGAATGTGCGCAGCGAGCTCCAGGACACGATCAACATGATGGCGCTGCTGCTGCGTCAGATCTTCTCGGAAGCCGAAGTCCAGGTGAGTTGGTAGTGCACGAGAGCCCGCCCGTCCCGAGGAGCACCACCTCTCACGCAGCTCTCACGCTCTCTTCGCCACAGAAATTGGCGTTGGAGCTCGACATCGGCAGTGTCGAAGATCGCGACCTGCTCGCGCGCGTGGAACGCTTGAGCGTGGCCGAGTGGATCGACACGGAGAACGGTGGGTCGGCCGTGGTCGGAGCGTTGCCTGCAGCCAAGATCAAGACACCCCAACCTGCGTCCCCGAGCAAGAAGGAACAGGAGCTTGAGGCACGGCTCGCCGCGCAGAAGGAGCACGAGGAGCAGGAGATCCGCGCCGCGAACCACACGAGCAAGCTCAAGGACGAAGCGCACGCCAAGGAGACCAAGAAGATGCAGCGCAAGCTCGACGACGCGCGCGAGCAGATCGAAGACCTCGAGCGCCAGCTCGAGGACACGCAGCAGCACATCTCGCAGACCAAGCAGTTCCAGGCCATGAAGACGCTCGTGACGCGCAAGAACGAGCAGCTCCGCGCCACGCGCGAGCGGCTGCTGCGGTACGAGCCCAACTTCTGCGACGACGACGGCGAGACCAAGAGTGCTGACGATGACGACGACTGAGCGCCCCAGACCTGTTGGCGACGCGAACGACCGAGAGAGAGATCGCCACCACCACAAACCACTTTGCATGACGAACGCGAGAAGCACAGGCGCACGAGACGAGCAGCGAGCGAACGAGCGAGACGAGGGAGTTCGGGTACGTGGCTTCCTCATGATCTTCTTCATCGGTTCATTGGGCTGCTCCGTTAGACGAGAGCAGCGACACTGGCGCGAGTGAAGAAGCCCTGTCTGCTATCCTCACACACTCGAGAGACCGAGAGCCGCATACGCGACGACCTGCCGCCTTCTTCGTCTCCTCCGTCACCACCTACTGACGCGTCCTGCAAGCGCCGCGAGCACAAGTCCCGCCATGCTGCCGAGCGCGCCGCGAAGGAGAGCGGAGCAGCGCGAAGAAGCGCAAGAACGAGTCGTCGAGAGACGCAGTTCTCCGCTCCGCTGCGGCTGCTGCTGCTGCTGCTTCTGCTCCGTACGGGGCGAAAGCGCTTACAGGCCGAGCTTGGTGCGGCGCCAGTGGCGGCGCTTGGCGTTGTACCTGGTGATCACCACACACGAGACACGCGTGGCGTTAGCTTCCTATCGCCGCGACGCAGCAGAAGAGATCCTTGCGGCTCTGGGAGGTGCGAGCCGGTCGGACGTACTTGATGGTGTTACCCGTACGCAGACGGATCCACTGCGGGATAGGGCGGTTCTGCTTCTGCTTCTTAGCAAGAATCTGCTTGGTGCGGAAGGTCTTGTGCGACGGCTAGCGTGGGGAGCACCATCATCGTCCTGTCAGTCTCTCTGCTGTCCTGCGCGTCATGATCGTGATCTCGCTGCCGCCAAGCGCGCATGCGTCCGCCCGCGCATCCGTCCGTCTGTCTGTCAATCTGCGTCGCGTGCTGCGTCGCGAGTCACAAGCCGCTTCGCGTCGCTAGCTGCTGAGCTCCTGACGTTGATGCTATGGTGGTGGCATCTCGTGCTGGTCGTCTAGTCGATCGGGTGGTTGCCTGTTGTTGTCGGCGTCGTCGTTGGCGGCGGTGGCGGCCGCATGCGCTCGCTGACTGTGTATCGGCGGGCGGACGGACGCATACACGGACGGACGCATGCGCAGACGGCAACGATCCTAGCGAGCACTCATACACACACACACGCACCATTTTCAACAGGAGGGTGGTTGCCACGAATGAGCTGCTCGAGCAGGCAGACCTCGCGCTTCGCTCCGCAGCCAGTCAGCCAGCCAATCGCACACGGGCCAGTATTCGAGTCTTTTTACAACAGTGTTGTTTTTACAGACTTGCAATATCGTAATTACGCGCTCGAACCCATCCGTTATCCCCTGGTTTTTTTCACCGCATGGGTTGCAGAAAATCAGCTTCCAATATCCAGGTCATCGGACATCAAGACTTGTCTTCCTGCCGCCTCCTGGTGCGCACGCGTGCGTGTGTGTGTGTGCGCTCAACTCCGGCTCTGCGCTCCGTGAGGCGCCGCTGCGCAGTCCACAAGAAGACGCGCCGCGCGGTTCCGCGTCGAACGGTACGAAGCTCGTCCGGGAACTCCCAATAGCAGCAGCTAGCGCCTGTGCCGCGATGGCGGAGAAAGAGCGGCGAGCGGACTGCGGCGAGCTGACTACTGCTCTGGTGATGGCGGTGGCCATGGATGTGCATGTCGCAGTGTATCTCTCTTCCCGCAGCAGACACCAGACAGCAGCAGCGCATACCTCATAGCACTATCCGATGGCGGAGCGCCGCACGAGTGCGGACGCGGCGGACGCGGAGACCGCGACGGCGCGTGACGGCGGCCGCCTGAACATGCGCGATCTGAACAAGAGCTCGCTGGAGGAGACGGAGCCCGCTGGCGCTGGCGCTGGCGCTGGCGCTGGCGCTGGCAGCAGTCCTGGCGCCGCGGCGCGCCACCCGAGCGTCACGGTCTCGCGCCAGAGCTCGGTCGTGTCGTCCGGCAGCAAGGTCGGCATCTCCTCGCGCGTGCGCAAGCCGCGGCCACACAGCGGCTCATCCGCCGCGAGCTCCGGCGCGTTCGAGCCCGGCGGCTCGATCCTCTCACGGCTCTCGTCGGTCGGCGGCGGCGGCGGCGGGCTGCGCGACACGTTCTTCGGCGGGCGGCGCGAGGACCCGCTCGAGATCTCGACGAGCCAGGAGTTCGATCTCACGGTCATCGACGAGAGCGGCGGCATCGAGGAGAACCTCGTCGGACAGATGCTCGTGCCGCGAGTCGGCGGCTGCGGCTCGTGGAGCGCGGCCGGGTACGCGGTCGTGGCGATCGGCGTCGTCACGGTCGTGGCCACGGCCGTGCTCTCGATCGCGATGCCGACACTCGACGGGTACTCGATCGACCCCGGACTCGTCTTCGGCTCGGTACAGACGCTCGTGCTGTGCGCGATCGTGTTCGTGACGTACCACGGCGTGCAGCCGTTCCAGGCGCACCCGAACCCACTCATCCTCTACAAGTGCGTGATCGACATGGCGCTCGCGCTGCGGTTCGTGCTCGACCCGCTGCTCCAGGACTGGAACGTGTATACGCCCGGCAAGAAGGAGTCGTGCATGTACCTCTCGGCCGTGACCGAGTTCCTGTACCTCGCGAGCGACAGCTGGTACTTCGCGCTCATCGTGGACCTGTACACGTCGCTGACGAACCCGTTCACGAGCGTCAAGGCGGACCGGCACAAGTACAAAATCGCGGTCTACTCGAACGCCGCGTTCTTCGGGCTCATGACGGCGCTCATCACGGACGCGCACGGCTTCTCGGACGGCGCGTACTGCTGGACACACCGCGGCCAGCGGCAGGAGCGCAACTTCTTCCGACTCAACATCGCGAGCTGGACGCTCTTCTACGACTGGATGATCGTGTTCTACATCTCGGGCATCTCCGTGCTCATCTTCTGCGCCAAGCGGCTGCGCTCGGGGCTGCGCGACACGCTGCAGACGCGCCGCGACATGCTGCGCAACGGCGCGATCTCGATCATGAGCTTCACAGGGTACTGGACGATCGTGTTCGTCTGGTACGCGGTGTCGTTCCAGTCGCGCACGCACTACGAGCTGGACGGGTCCATGTCGCCGAGCCGCATCTTCCGCGCGTTCACGTACTCGCTCGCGGGCCGCGGCGCCGTCGACTACTTTGTTTGGTTCATGCTCAACCCGCCGTCGAAGATCCGATCGAGCTGGCTGCACTTCTCGACCGAGTCGGCCGACAAGAAGTTCAGCGCGCAGCTCAACACGGCGCTGCAGCAGGAGCTGATCTACTTCACGATCGAGGGCATGACGCGCGCGATCCAGATGGCGGACGACGAGCTCATCTTCGCGCGCGATCGCTCGCCGGTTCCAGGCGGCAGCCCGAACGACGCCGGCGGGCGAGGGCGGGCGTCCTCGGATCCCCCGCTGCTCGGCGGTGCTCCTGAGAGTGGCGAGCACCACGGCTCGCTCCATGTGAGTCCGTCGAGCAGCAGCCTCGCGGGAGGCGACAAGGACAAGAGGCGGCGCAAGACGAACAAGGGCGACACGTTCGACATCCCGCGTCAAACTCCCCAGTCGAGCTCTGCGAGCAACAAGGCGAAGCTCTCGGCAGACGCGCTGCCCTCCCCGACGCCGGCGCCACGCAAGACATCGTCCGCGTCGTCGTACAACCACATCCGGTTCACGCCGTACCTCCCGGACGTGTTCGCCGAGCTCCGGTCGGCGTATGGCGTCGCAGCGAAGGACTTCCTGGAGTCGTTCCAGACGAGCACGAAGCCGAAGATCAGCGAAGGCGCGAGCGGCGCGTTCCTGTTCTTCAGTGGTGACCGCAAGTTCCTCGTCAAGAGCATGTCCGAGTCCGAGTGCCGGTTCCTGTGCCAGATCGCGGAGGACTACGTCGAGTACCTGATCGCGAACCCGGCGTCGCTCATCACCAAGTTCTTCGGGTGCTTCAAGATCACGCTGTACGAGAAGAAGTTCTACTTTGTCGTGATGGAGAACCTCTTCGACGTGGGCGAGCAGGGCGTGCAGATCCACCACCGCTTCGACATCAAGGGCTCGTGGGTGAACCGGAGCTACAAGCGCCCGCGGCGCGGCACGAAGACCAAGTGCCGCCACTGCTCGATGCAGTTCAAGTACGGCGCGCGCAACGCGCAGATGCAGTGTCCGAACGTCGTCGGCGTGCACGAGCCGAACGTCGTGCTCAAGGACAACGACCTGCGCACGCGCATGCGCATCGGGCGGGACGCCGGCCGCGAGCTCTACGAGCAGCTACGCGAGGACTCGCTCTTCCTGTGCCGCAACGGCATCATGGACTACAGCCTGCTGCTCGGCGTCGTCGACATCGAGTTCATGGTGGACCAGCTCAAGGCCAACTCGCGGCGTAACACGGTCACGAGCGCGAGCGCGGACGGTGCGAACGAGAGCTTCATGAGCACAAACTCGACGGTGTCGGAGGAGCACGCGGGCGACGCGCCGGTCGACAAGTCGGGACTCCAGACGCTCGTGCGCGAGGTGCACGGTCGCAGCGACAGCGGCGGCGGCTACGACGCGCACACGACGCACGCGCTGCTGCAGAAACGCAAGCCGATGCGGCGCAGCAAGCGCATCTTCGGGCCGGGCTACTACTACGTTGGGGTCATCGACATCTTGCAGACGTGGACGCTGCAGAAGCGCCTCGAGCGCTTCTGGAAGGTGCACTTCCAGCGCTGCGACCCGGACGGACTCTCGGCCATCGAGCCAGAGCTCTACCAGCGGCGCTTCGAGGCCAAGCTGCGCGAGGTCATCGCGCTGCCCAAGGAGTACGCGGCAGCGCTCACCCGCCGGCGCACGTACCCGAGCGCAAGGAGCCGGCGGTCTCCGGCAGCGAATGCGGCGATGGCGCGCGGCAGCTCGCGGTTCGCGGTCTCGAAGGACGTGCTGGCGAGCACGAGCCTCGAGTTCCCGCACGACGCGGCGCCGTACGCCGAGGACGAAGTGGACATCGACGAGCTCATCGCGAGCGGCGGACGCGCCGGACGCGGCGGCACGCGCGCCGCAAGTGGAGCGGCTGGCAACCGCGAGCTGAACACGTCGGCGTCGACGCACACAAACAGCTCCGGCGACGACCCGGAGGACCTGGAGCAGGCGCAGCGCAACCCGGAGCCGATCCTGCTGCACTTCAGCCAGATGCTCGTGGGTTCCTCGACGCGCAGCAACCTCACGAACGTCTCGTCGCAGCGCGGGACGCAGTAGCGCGGGCGAGGGCGAGGGCGGTGGATAGATGATCAATGGCATGCGTGGTGATCTGCTCTCGAGGTGTTCTACAGAGTGTTCTACAGAGAGTTCTACACAGTGTTCTACAAAGTGTCTTACAAAGTGCTCTACAATCGGACTGGGTTTGACTATGGTCACTCTTTGAGAGAGTCATTCTTCTGCGCCGACAGTGACATGGGGACGTCTGCGCGCAGGTCGCGCTCGCGCTCGCGCTCCGCGTCGCCCTCGCGCAAGAGCAGTAGCCGACGCCACAGCCGCCACCACAGCAGCCGCCACAGCAGTCGCCACAGCGGCGGCCACCGCTCGTCGTCACGCCGCAGCCGGAGCCGCGACCGCCACTCGCGGCGCAGTCGCCGCTCTCGCTCTCGCTCGCGTTCTCGGTCGGCGTCGCGCGAGCGCCGCAGTCGCCACCGCAAGCGCTCGCGCGGTGAGAGCGCCGACCGCAGCGAGCGGAAGAAGCGTGAGAAGGCGAAGGAGCAGAAGCAGCAGCTGCCGACGGCGGCGGAGGTGGCGACGCCTCCAAGTGAAGCGGAGAGCAGCGGAGGCGGCGAGCGCAGCGGCACGGAGACCGGGGCGACGGCGAACCCGCAAGTGGTGGTGGTGGCGGCGGCACCGGCGGCGGCACCGGCGCTGGTTGATGAGGCGAAGGCGGCGGTGCTGCGTACGACGCTGACGACAGATCCAGTGGCGATCGAGATCACCCCAGCAGCTCCAGCAGCTCCAGCAGCGCCAGTAGCGCCAGCAGCTCCAGTGGCGCCACCAGCTCCGGCGGTGGACGTGAGCTCCATCAAGCTCGACATCCTCAAAGCGCTCGCGGAGGCGAGGAGCACGATCGCGGAGATCAAGGGGGAGGCTCCTGGCGCCGAGACGACGGCGGCGGGAGCAGCAGGCAGCGCAGAGCTTCAGCAGCAGCCGGACGCGAGCGAGACGAGTGCATCGGAGCCGCCGGCTGCGGAGCCGGCCGACGAGTTTGACATGTTCTCCATGGCGGAGCTGGACGACGCCGAGATGCCGGCGAGCTTGGGCGTCTCGGCACTGACCGTGACGGAAGCCAGCATGCAGGCGAACTGCGACGACGCGGAGGGTTACTACACCACGACGGTCGGCGAGATGCTCAACGGCGCGTACCGCGTGCTCGGCGTGGTCGGGAAGGGCGTGTTCTCAACGGTGCTGCGGTGCGCGCGCGCGGTTCCCGCGCCGTCGGGTGGCGACGAGCTCGACGTGGTCGCGATCAAGCTCATCCGCAACAACGAGGTGATGCGCGACGCCGCGCAGACGGAGATCCGGCTGCTGCGCGAGCTCTCGGAGCGGGACCCGCGCGACAAGAAGCACTGCGTGCGGCTGCTCGACACGTTCGAGCACCGCGGGCACGTGGCGCTGGTGTTCGAGCCGATGCAGATGAACGTGCGCGAGGCGATGAAGAAGTTCGGCGGCAAAGGCGGGATCTCTATCCAAGCGGTCCGCGTCTTCAGCAAGCACCTGCTGGTCGCGCTGAGCCACCTCGAAGCCTGCGCGGTGGTGCACGCGGGTGCGTCGCTGGCGCGTCGCGACGGTGTCGTTCGGCTGGGAGTCGACTGACGGAGTGTGTGCGCGCTCTCTCTCTCTCTCGCTTGTCGTGTGCGTGTGCAGACATCAAGCCGGACAACATTCTGCTGGACGACAAGCAGACGACGATCAAGCTGTGCGACTTCGGGTCGGCTTTCCGAGCGGACGGCGGCAAGCAGGATCCGACGCCGTACCTCGTGAGCCGGTTCTACCGCGCGCCGGAGATCGTGCTGGGGCTGGCGTACGACCGCGCGGTGGACATGTGGTCGGTCGGGTGCTGTCTGTACGAGATGTTCACGGGGAAGGTGATGTTCCCAGGCGGCACGAACAACGAGATGCTCAAGCTCTTCATGGAGCTCAAGGGCAAGGTGCCCAACAAGATGATCCGGAAGCACCGCCAGGCGTACGTCGAGCAGTTCGAGATGGAGCCCCACTTCACGGAGGACCTCAAGTTCTGCAGCCGCGAGTCCGACCGTGTCACTGGTGCGTGTCATGTGATGATGCGAGGCGCGTCACTCTTGCTCTCTCGCTCTCTCGCTCTCTCGCTCTCTCGCTCTGACGCTCTCTCGCTCTGACGCTCTGACGCTCGGGTCGTGCGCGCGCAGGGAAGCCGATTCTCCGCCTCATGGACAACGTCAAGGCCAAGCACGACCTCGGCAGCAGCCTCGCGGCTGCGAAGAGCAGCACGGACGACCGCAAGCTCGTGCTCGAGCTGCGCAACCTGCTCGAGCGCATGTTCGTGCTCGACCCGGCGAAGCGCGTCTCGGTGCGCGACGCGCTGGCGCATCCGTTCGTCAAGACCTCGTGAGGTCGCGGCGTGGGGCAGCAGAGCGAGCGAGCGAGCAGATCGAGGCAGCGACCAGCGAATGTATGGCATGAGAGTGCGACCGACGTACATGGGCTCGGAACTCCTATGGCCGCTGCTGCGACGTCGCGTACGCGTAGCAGCCGTAGAGGAAGAGCAGCGTGAGAACCATGCCGGCGATCACGAGCCAGAAGTCCACCGTGTCGCGGCGCTCGATCACGCGCAGCAGCGAGCTCGAGAGCCCGAGCCGGTTCGCCATGTCCAGCACCTTTGTCCGCACGCTCTGCGCACCGGCGGTCGGTCACCAACTCCGTCAGCGGCGCGTCACAAGCGTCACGCGTCACATATCCACCCACCTTCATGCGGCTGCGCTGGTCGCCCAGGTCGCCGAGGATCGAGTGCGAGAGGCTCGTGAGGTCCGCGACCATCTGCGACGAGTTCTGCAGCGACGCCGACTCCTGCGCCGCGTACATGGCGCTGTTCGAGCTGTCGAAGCCCTTGACGCGCGTCCCCAACCAGCAACCAGCAGCCAGCTTACGTGAGCTGCTCGTTCGTTCGTCATCACCCCATCATCACCTGCCAGTGCACGCACGCACCGCCGACCGGCGGCTGAGCAACGACTCGCGCTCGCGCGCCTCCACCTCCCGCCGACTCGCGCGGTACACGTGCTGCTCCAGCGTGTTGCCGAGCGCCTGCGTCTCGCTGCGCAGCTGCTGGAGCTTCCTGAGAGAGAGAGAGAGAGGGAGGGAGGGAGGAGTGAGCGGCGCCTCTCGCCGCCCTTCCGCCGCCACAGCGCGAGCGACCAGCGTACTTGGCCCACGTCTCGCGCTCCGCCGGGCTCGGGTACACGTGTGCGAGCGAGTCGAGCTGCCAGAGTAGCTGCTGCAGCTGCGCCAGGTTCGCGCGCGCCTCATTCTGCAGCTCACTGCTCGATTTGCCGCCGAGCCGCCCGGAGTCCAAGTAGCTCATCTGCATCTTGAGCTCGAACTGGAGCTTGCGCGCCTGCGGGTAGAGCGCCGAGAGCGACGGCTGCTGCTGCGGCGGCTGCGGCTGCGGAGGCGGCGGCGGAGACGCGTACATGGCGGGCAGAGCGGCAATGCTGGAGATAGCGAGTGTTGAACTCAATAGAGCTAAAATCCAGGAGAGAGAAGCCAACAGCGACGCGCGGATATTGAAAGGTATTTTCCGCGCGTCATCCCGCCTTCGATGTTCGGTGCAACACTGTCGCTATCGCAGCAACGCTCTCAGTCTCTCACTCGGTAAAAGTACGTATGTGTGCTCGTGGCAACGGAGCAGCGGTAATCGGCACCTACATCGTCGGACGTCATCACAAAGGGCTAAAGCAACAATCTCACAACAGAAGAATGAATAGACCTCATCTCCACTGACTCTACCTTCCAATGTCTATCACTTTCAGTGTTGATCAGTTTTGTTGGATTATTGATCCGATCACCCTATGGCCCCACCAAACTCTCTTTACACCTCCCTACCTCCGCTTGAACTCCGCCTGACCATCTCAGAAACTCATCCCTCCACAGCCTGGCTTGAGGTCATCCTGAGCTCGCGCTGGATGATCTACCACACGGCCGCGAGTGGGGCAAATAGATGAATGCATGGATCGTCGCATTCAGGTCCTCGAAGTGTGTTCCGGAATAGTACCTGTATCGCATCTAGATAAATAGAGAGACCGCGTACATACTCGTTGCATCAACGACCTGATCGTCGGTTCCGCCGCGCCGCATCAAGACAGTGGTCACTGATCGCGGCAGTGAGGTCACCTACAAGAAGGTTGACGGACGGTACCGAAGGCACGGGATCGCGCACGACCACGTCCGACCGCAAGATCCACTGCAGAATCCTGTCGGATATATCCTGACATTGTTTGTATCAATATAGTTCAACCCCTGGGTGCAATTGTGAGTGCCACGCCCTTTCAACTGTGCCACGTTGGGCCTTCGCGCTCAGAAATATGACAACTCCGCACAGTAAACCTGTAACCGGGCGTGCCCGAGTTACGCAGCACAGTAGAGTGGAAGCGTGCGTGGACACCTTCCGCAAGGATTCCAGTCAAAGACGGAAAGACGTTGGGCACTTCTGCTCCAAAAACCAAAGTGTTATTTCGTAGCTTAGTGCGGCTCCACCCGTTGGTGTGAGCTTGTAGATTTGTATACTATACTAAATCTAAGATGCCTAAAATTGAGTGGCTCTGAGAGCCCT
>JAASFS010000630.1:0-14214 GCA_023333865.1 Globisporangium perplexum | reverse complement strand
GGCTTCGAGGTCACATCTGGATCTCTGTCTCGAGATCCATCTCGACACAGACTCCGTAGAGGAAAGAGCGCGGCCAGCGAAGCAAACTTCCGAGCCGAGCGGCGACGAAGTCTCGGAGGACGAGCTCGCGGTTGTTCACTGTTGCCAGTGCGCCGCGGATAGCGGACTTGATCAACGCTGTTTGGTGCTCTGTGAACATCGTCTCGCCGTTGTAAAGCTCCAACAGTGCGATCCGCGAGATATCCACAGGCGCTGCAGTCTCCTCGCCGATACACCAGGGAATACTCGTCATCTGTGCATGCGACCCGTCTCGTTCGATCGTGTCGACAGCATATGCCACGTTCATCACGCGAAACCGGAGAAGATCCGCGTGCCCACATTCTCGTATCAGCCGCAGCACATGATCAGCCTCGAACTCCGACAGCAGCAGTACCGACGTGTCCTGGAAGCGCACGACGGCGTCGACGACTCGGGCGAACTCGGTCTGCGTCTCGGGCGTGTAGATATCGATCGTCCCGAAGAAATTGTCTGTGCCGTAGACTTGGAAAGTTTCCAAGGCGCCACCACGTACGACCTTCACCAACGCTTGACCGCGCACAGCGTCTCCCAGATTGGTTGTGCCGACAAACTCTCCAACATCATGAACGGAGCCGCATGACAGCAAGCGCGCGAAGTCCCACACATTCTCGGCCAGCGGCGCCATCTTGCGAACGTCGACCTCCTTCGCTTGGTCTTCGAGCAACTCGACTTGCAGTTCTCGCTCACACTCCTCGTTGTGGCTCGCCACCATGACCTGATCGTCCAGTCCGTACTTGATGCTGCGCTTGCTGATAGCAGTCACGAGGTGATCGACATCGACAGTGTCAACTTCCCGCGAGAACATCGTCATCACCTTCGAGCGGACAATGTTGCTGATGAACTCTGACTGGTACGCGTGGCTGTAGATCGCCTCGAGTCCCCAGTCTTCGTCCACGAGCTCAGCGTTTGGATCTTGCTGCGTCTTACTGAAGTGCAGTCCGCTGCTCGCCCATTCGAGAAGTCCGTGCATCGACTCGGTCTGGGTGTTCTCCATCACCCAGCTCAGAATGTCGGCGGCGTACACACTCGCGACGTCGCGCTTCCCGCACACATCGAGAATGCTATGCGCGACTTCATCCAGACTCGCGAGCCAGAGCGTCTGGTCGCACCCAAGCTGGCGCATTCGACCGGCGCCTTGCATCAGCTTGTCCTTCGTAAGCTTCGGGCCGAGCGTGAGCACTGCCACCGCGTCACTCTTGAGTTTCATGTCCGAGCCGCGGGAGCGCGCGTCGTCGAAGATCACGAACGTATCCTTCTCCTGCACTGTCGCCTTCTTCAGCGCGGTCACATGTCGGTTGGCAGTGTCCAGCACGACCCAGCAATCCCAGCGGCTGCGCGTGTCGTAGTACGTCACGCCCGCGAACGCAAACCCGTCCAGCTCCAGCAGATACTTCGCCGCATCATTGTTGAGCACACCGGCGAGCAACGCGCCAGTGTCGATGAGCGCGTGCGCCGTCTTCCCCACCGCCAGCTGAAGCAGCGCCTGCCAGGGCGACGTCGCAACGAGCTCGGCCGTCCAGATCACCTCGTAACCTCGGCTCACACTGACGATGCGGTCCACCATCCGCCCGTTCGTGCCAAGCAGCGATGGCAGTCGCGGTTCGCGCTGCGTCACAGAGAGCGGCAGCAGTCGGTGGTTGTCGTTCGTTCCGGAGAAGCCGATGTTCCAGTCACCAGCCGCGAGGTTCCACGCGCTCCGCGAGAGTCGCTGCGGGTACTGCATCGTGTCGCTCGGGAACACGCAGGTGTTCAGAAAGAAGTTGACGGCTTCCATTGTGTACTTGTACACCTTGTGCAGCAGCGCGATCTGATGTGAATCGCGAGGGCTGATCTGGTTGGCGTCGCGCGGAAGCTCCTCCCAGTCTTCAGGAGATACGGTGTCTCTGATCGAGCAGATCCACTGCGCGTACTCGTGCGCTTGATCGGATAGACTCAGCTGCAGCAGCTTTCCGATCGCCTCCTTCAGCTCGCGCTGGGACAAACCCTTGTGGTAGTACGCGAGCACAGTCATCGTGATGCTGACCTCCGGGTGCGAGAACTCGGATCGATTGGACGGGATGTCTGCTGCTCGGAACGGGATCGCGACGCGCTTCTTCCGCGTCCCCGGATCGGGGAGTCCGTAGTCCACGCGGTAGCGCTTCTCCAGGCAGTGCTCCAGCACGCCAAAGGCGAGAAGCCCTCGCAATGCCAGCAGGCGGTCTCGGTGCTGTCTGATGCTACCCGCTCTGTCGCCGAGAGCGTCATCCAGACTTATGCTCGGGTATGTCATCGCTTGGGTGAGTCGGTGTTGCGCGTCCCTGCCGTCGTTCTTCACGATGATCCGCAGCCACCAGTGCGTGGCAGGAGGATCGGAGATCAAGTTGAGCGCGAGTGCTCGCCTGAGCAAGTCGCGGACTTGCGTCGTGTCGTTCGCTGCAGCGTTCAGGCGAAGACCCGAGAAGCCACCGAGGCGAGCAGCGTACGCCTCCTGCCTGAAGCTCACACCTGGACGATCCAAGATGGCGCTCGTGACTGGACAGCGGCAGCGACTGAGAGCAAGCAGCAGTGTCTCGACCGCCGTCCAGCGACTCTCGCCGTGCTCGAGCCTCTGGGGGGTGCCAACTGCGTACACCAAGTGGTATCGGTGATGCAGCAGGGCGTCGCACTCGTCTAAGATGTCGATGTAGTGCTCGCGGTCCAGAACCTTCCCGACGGTATCCACTACCCGGTACTGCGTCTCGTCAGCGCTCCCCTGTGTGATCGCTTGCTGTAGTTCTAATCGCTTGAGCTCCAGCGACGCCCGGTGCTCAGGTGCTACGATCAGGACCTTGCCGCACTGCTTCGCTTCTTCGACCATCTCGAGAATCACGTTCACGCGAGAAGCGTCGAGATCGACGTTGCGATAGAACGGCAGCTCGACGAAATTGAGTCGAAGCGTGGGGCTCGCTGAGAGGTGTTGGTGCATGAACTGGCGTGCCTCGCTCAGAAGCGGCGCGAGGAAGTGCGCTCGCGCGATCCGTTCTCCACGGTACCGATGACTATAGAAGAGGAAGAGCATCGGCAGGATCACTCGTGTTTTACCGCGACCCATGTTCATCTGGCACACGGATCCAGGGTTCACGATCATGTGCTTCGCGATGACGTACTGTTCGTGGCGTATCTGTAGCCGTCCTTCGACTTCGAATGCGAGCCAGAACGGGAACTCGCTCGTTCGCCAGGCTCGTGTGCTGCTGAGCTCATCCGTGAAGAACGTCGTCGACACTCCCTGCCGCGCCGCTGTCTCCAGACGCTGCAGCTTGTCTTCGAGTACACACAACTCCATGACCTGGAGCACTGCAGCTCGAATCGCCTTCTTCGCAGCGCTCGCGATGCGAGGAAACAGACTCGAGAACGCCTCGTCATCAATGGAACTCTCGACGAAGTCCGCGAGTGTCGGCGACGGCAGGTAGTCGATCGTCGTGAGAAGCTTGTCGCTGGCGTCGGCTCGCGTTGCGTCCACGCACTGGAGGAGGAACGTGAACACTTGCGATCGTGCGCGTGTAGCTTTGCGTCTAAGTCGCCTGAACTTGGCCACCAACTCTATCGGTGATCGAGCTAAGACGGCGTCGGGGTGGCTGTGGTAGGCGGTCCAGCTCTCTACGAGCTCTTCGTTCATGTCGGAGCCCATCGCGGACATGCACAGTTGCTTGACCGGGAGATTGGGAAGGACGGTGGCGCCGGGTGTAGCAACCGGAGCGAGCAAATCGGAGAGAATTGACTCGATATCAGCGACGAAGTCACGTTTGATCGGCGACGTCCCAGTCTTCAGCACACTTGAGTTCAGAGACTGCATGGTGCTCTCGCGGCTGGAGAGGCTGCCGACGTACAGCTTCTCTTCGGTCTTCCTCAAGAGGCATCGCAGCACGTTCCGCTCGATCGGCTGAGCGCACATTGCTCGATATGCAGTAAGCGCGTTCGAGCAGTTCACCGCGAGCCGCGCATCCCCCTGCGAGTCGGTGAAGCAGCAGGTGCCGGACCTCTCGAGTATGCAGCACGTAAGAACTTGCACTGCAGGTTCCAAGTGCCCAAACGCGTTGATCGCCTTCAGCAGCTCAACGTCGAGATCCGACAGCCCTCGGTTCGAGTGGCAGCCCTCCAGCAGACGCAACGCTGCCTCTGCTCCAGTCATCTTCAGGCGCTCGCTCGGTATCACAGAACTCGTGCTTGCGAGCAGTGCACACAGCAACAGCCGCGAAGTTGTCGACTCTGCCGAGAGCGTCCCAAATCGCCGATGCACGTCGAACACTGCGAACTCCAAGGCAGCCCCAGCATCAGAAGTCACATCGACGCGCAACGCTCCGTCGCCGTCTCTAACCACAACGGCGAGTGGCACCAGGATCCGTTCGAGAGGCTTCGCGATAGCCAGCGACTCGACGAGATGCACCACCAGATACTGGCGAAAGTTTGGGAACACGTCGCTGAACTGCTGCTCCGAGCTGAGTGCGTAGCCGCCGAGCTCGACCGAGAGAAACCTGGCTCCTGCTTCGTCTCCTTCGTCCCGGACGAAGCTCAAACCGAACCGCGGGAAGCTGATCTTCAGTTGTCCAGCAGGTGTGACGTACCCGTGAATGAACATCGCGTCTTCGAACTTGCTCAGCACCCGAAGCAGCTCCGGATCGAGCTTCACCATGCGGTTGTACCCCACCAAGCGCGTTGCGAGGCCGCCGTGAGACCGTACCTGGTCCACGACTGGAACCTCGTAGCACCGCGTGTGATCGTCGTCGAATGCGAGCACGAACGCAACAGCTTTCTTCAGCGCAGACTTTGGTCGCGCGAGCACACAGCGCTGCTCGACCCAGTACCACAGCGAATACATTGCGAGCACTCGCTTCGGGAGCGCGTTCGCCGCGGCAATGAGCTGCACCCACGCTGGATCGCACAAGACAATCGTTGTGTTGATCTGAGCAGAGACATCGAAGTACACTTCCCGAAGGCAGAACCCGTCGCGCGTGCGCTTAAAATTGTAGTAGCACATGCCAATAGGACCCGCCGTCGTGTACACGCCCTTGCTGAAGATGACGTCGAAGTCCCGTTCCCCAAAGAGCTCTCTGAAGCGCTCGCTCGTTCGCACTTCGACTGGCAAGCCGCTCGGAGGGTTGCCATCGGTCAGAACGACCCCGGTGAGGAGGTTCATCGCGAAGTGCGTACCAGACACGGTGTCGACCGCCTCGACGCAGCTGGACCAGTAGATCTCGTCCGGTGGCTCCATCGCTCTCCACTGCAGGTCTACCGGAGCGCCAGAATTGACGCGTCGCAAAAGTGCCGTGAGTCTCGCGTTCGTCTCTGCTGCGTCAGTTCGGATGACGGCGCGCACGACGGACGGGATCCTCCTCGCCATCGTCTCGCTGATTGCGATCTCCAGGTGCTGCAGATCCTTCCAGTGCGAGCTCCCAATCGAGTAGTAGATCCCGTTGCGAAACAGCACGAGCAGCTCAGTGATCTCCATCAGCGCCGCGTCGTCGCACTCACCAAGAGTGTAGCTCTGCACCGCGTATCCGTATAACAAGCTCTCGAGCGCTCGGAGCTCTGCGACGTCGGTCGCCGAGCGGCAACGGCCGTCGCGACGCCCCCCCCCCACCGCCGATGCCCAGCGACGACACATGTAAGCGAACTTCGCCGTCGTCGCGTGTGCTTCGACTGCCCACTGGCTCACGAAGGCAGCCAGCTCGCTCAGGATCGGAACGCCTCGGAAGTTCCTCGGACTCCGGCTCAGCTGATCTGCCACACGATCGATCGCCGACTGAAACACTGCCATCCCGTCAGCGCTCTGGATGTCTGCCTTCCACCGCGATTTTGGCACCGGCGTGTCCGTCAGCTCTCCGACCTGGAATACCGCCTGGCGGATCACAGCTCTCACGCACGGCTGCGACCACGGCAGGACGTTGTCCTTGAGCGCGCAACACAGCTTGCGGATCTGCTGGTTCGGGAACGCTCGCAAGAGTCCGAACGCGAGGAACGCCTGCTTGTCGAAGCCGGCTGGGAATGGCTCCAGCACCTTGGAGTACGCGAGGTTCCCTCTGTTCGCCGCGCCATCCGGGTACGATATCGCCCACTGGAAGGCGCTCACAGGCGGCGACAGTCGATGTGTGAACTGCTCGACCCGCATGGCTCGGCTGATCGCGAACGGGTTCACAGCGTATCTAGGATCGCCACCGTACCAGAAGATGGAAGTGGACGAGCCCGGAGGGTACCATACACATCGATTCGCGAAGTCGTCCTCGCACGACAGTTCGTCGATCGAAGACGGGCCGTACGCAGCCGGCACGCTGAGTCGCTCCGGACCTGCTACCAGCGCTCCCTCCGAGGACGAGAACGTCCCGTTATCTCGACTGTAGTCGTCGAAGTGCTGCCGCCACGATGTCTGAGGCTTCGTTACTCGCAGAACACTGAGACCCGGAGCTGCCAGCGATCGTTGTGCAATGCATCCAACTTCCCCGAGTAGAGCGAGCTCCTCGGGCATTGCCATAAGAAAGAGAACTTCGTGTGCTTGGTCGTGGGATTGGGGGAGTGGACTCACCACGAATCCAGGCATCCGAAGTGTCTTCTGCAGCGTTCGATCGCGCTTAGAGATCGCTCTTGTCTTCATCGCGATCTCGTGCGCCATGATCTTCTTCTGCTCTCTCGCGTCGGCGTCGTTGAAAGTATGAGCAAGCTCAATGCCAAACGAGTCGTGTCGCCCCAGCAGTTCCTTCAACTCTCGGCGCAGTTCGTCGATCTTGTCACGCAGTTCGGCAGCGCGCTCCTTCTTGCTAGCGATGGCATTCCACTCTGCTGTAACGCGAGCTCTTAGTGCCGCTATCGCCAAATCGTACATCCCCATGTGCATCTCTGAGGACGCGACAAACAGACGCACGAACTGGAGCGTCGAGTGCTGGTCGTTCAGGTTGAAGAGCGGCTTGCCTGAGCGAACGCGGTTCCAGTCTGCGATGTATGCGGCGACTCTGCCAAGCGCGTCGATCGCAAGCTTCTCTCGAAGCACGGCTACGTGCAGATCAGCCCATTGGAGAGCGATTCCGAACTCTCGGACCAGAGGATGTGCACGCTTCGCGTTCCGGTGCACGAAGCAAAACGCGATCCACTTGACCAGCAACTCCCGACTTCGTTGCTCCACGTCGAAGACTGCATCGGAGACATTCCGTGCAGCCCACTTGTTGATGTATCTCTCGTACGCTGTCAGGATCGCTCGCATTCGATCATTCCGGCTCAGGCACATGCTCTCGTCTTCGCCGAGTTGCCCCGCCCGCACGAACATGAACGTCTCGACCGTTCGCAGAACCAGCAGCTGTACGTCACGGCGGTCGATAAGACCAGCCATTTGTGTGACCCACGCGAGCAGACCTGACGAAGAGCACCGACGAGGGTCCACGTGGGCGATCAAGCCAAGTTGTTTCCGGATGTATGCGTCGTTGCTTGACATCTTACCAGCGTTCTTGAACTCATCCTCGTACGGCGGCGCAACGAAGCTCGTGTAGCTTTCAGGCTTCTCAAAACCGTCGGCTGTGGGCAGTCTGGCAATCGCTGCTGTGCGTTCAACCTCGGCGCTGACGCACAGCATCACTGCCTTTCGGAGCTCGCTGCACCGCGACTCGATTGCGTGACCGTCATATCCCTGGCGCATAAGACCGACCGCGTGAACGCCGACGTTCTGCAGCATCGCGAACGCGTCGTTCAGCTGCGAAGCAAGCGCTGGACCAGTCAACGTTCTCGCCGTGCTCAGCTGCTCCACGTTGCGGAGGTTCGACGCCATCTCGTGCAACTTGAACTGCATCATGCTCTTCTCGAAGTGGACACCGCCCGCTGGAAGATATTGCTTGACAACACTTTGGACAAGCGGCCAGCACGTGTCTCGGTAGCTGCCGTCCGTGTGAAACCCGACATCGGTAGTCCCGCCGCGGCTGGTGAGACTCTCGAGGTTGTTGCCCCGCTCTCGAATCTGCTGCCTAATCAGCGACGCGATGAACTGCGGTGTCTTGTGATACTTCACTGACGCCGAGCCGGACCCCCGCGCACCAGTACTTTGTGCCTTTGCGTTCGCATGGCTATACATCACCGCGTCCATGAACGTGTCAAATTGACTCGGTTGGATCCGCCCGCAGGCAAGGACTTGAAAGCTCGTCGGTACAGCGCTGTGAGCGAAGACGTTGTCCGGAAGCGAGTGCAAGACGTGCGTCCATCCATCCGGGAACACGAGCTTGAGCTCGAGACTCAAGGCACTCACGAACTCCACCAGCAGCGCGCAGCCGTACTCCGGGTACCATTTCTCAACCCACACATCCCCGCGCTTGTGCTCTGCTCTCTTGTCACGCGTCAGGATCCCACAGACGCGCCGCAGCTCAGCGAGCTCACGCTCTTCCATGCAATTCAGCTGCACTCTCGCAGTACCGCCTACGGTGGATACAAAGTCGACGGCGCAGACTCCCTCGATGGAGGCGACAAACGCGCAGAACCGAGCAGCGAGTGCTTCGCACACTCCCTCGCTTTGCCTCACGCTCGGTGCCTTGTACCGGAACCGAAACACCTCGTTCAACATCTCCGTGTCCATGCTGGCACTCTGTCGCTTCTGTCTTCTCCCTCCCGGCCGCGTTGACTTGTGAGAGCGATGTAAGACAGAAGTACGGCTCATCGACTTTGTCTGGGAGAGACTGTGAGCGGCCCTGACTTCGACCTCGCATGGCTATCTCGCGGTGTTGTGGTCGGTTCCAGTCATCGAGCTTGTGACTCCAACGATCCCGTGTTCCATCGGCATTCACCGCAAGTACTATGTCACGGTTATCCGACCTGTACAACGAGGGTATCAGCAAAGAGCAACGCGACATGCCATAACACCTTGGGGTGACAGTGATCGCATTCAATCCGATTCGTTCTGCACCTGGATTGGTCGGTTTGTATACACGTGCCTCGCAAACTAGCGAAGAGAGAGCGGACTCATTCGACCTCAACCCGTTGGAGCTGCGAAAAGGTACGGATGATGGCGGCTGAGGCGCGAAACAGTGTCTTTGGCTTTGGGGGTCTAAGCTATGCGGAGTAAGAGCTCTTCAATTTTGAGATGGTATCGTTCAGGAGCGATCACAACTTATACGGGCATCAAACCAACCTTAGAGCGAAGACCATTGTGCTCTGTTCGTCCCAGACTGTTCGCGAACCTGAACGAGAGATTTGGGTGAGTCAGCGACGACTTCTGTTTGAGCGAGCGCTTCTGGTCTCTTGGTCACTCTATCGCCAACCCCTGTGCTTGTATCGGAGACACGCACGACTCTGGTCATATCTGTCGGTAGCTTTGGATGTCGACTAGAACGGCTGCTTGGGATCGAGTAAAACCGACGGATAGTTCCAACGGGTGACTCGCTCACTACAACGCGAGTGTCGAGTGCTGAGGCACGCGACTGTCGGATGCGCTGATTGCTTGGGTGAGCGGAGGTACTCGTTCGGAGATCTCCTCTACGTCTGCGGACGAACCGGACGAATAGGGTTCCAACGGGTGACAAGTTCGCGGTGTCTACATTAGTCGCAGCGCCAAAGCTGAGTAGGTGCTTTCAAGGTATAGCGCATCACAGCTGACGATTCCTGACGCAAGATTTGTGCATCATGCTTTGTCAACATCACCACGTGACTTTACAAGTAACCTCTATCAGGTCTTAGCCTCGCCCACTCTGACACCGCTGCCGTCGCTTTTGAACGCTGATAGAAGACTTGAAGTGGATCTAGACTACCTTGCTCTTCTCGCTACTGATCACACCGTGGAGATGGAACGAAGGTTCTCGGTGTACATAGCGACTCGCGTGAAAGTGACGGCTGAAACCTCGCAAAGCAACAAGTGGTAGCGAGATCACATTCTGTGCGGCAATGCGATCGCTCGATGGAAACAAGGGCGAGGACGAAGAAGTGAAGCGAGAGGGGCTTTCGTTTTGGTCACCACTTCACTAATACACGCGAGTCCGGAATGCAAAGCAAGGATTCATATTAATCAATTCATCAAGTAGGAGTTGCATCTGGGTGCTCGGAGGCGATCGAACGGCTACATGGTGCGTGCAATCGGGAGGTGTCGAAGATGTGCGGGCCGGTTGCATGTGGCGATGACTGTGATGTCGCTTGTGTCGCCGTTTACAAGCAAGTGCGGTCTGGGGTCCGAATGCCGAGGTTGGTGCGAACAGCTTGGAAAATCTTCTCGTTGACAATGGGAGATATCGGTGCGCCAACGAGAAGGTAGCAGGTCCACGCTTGCCACTCGTCGCTGTCGGACAAGAACACCGCGTGTGTTGCCTCGAAGATCTGGTCGGGGGTCTCCTTCATTGTCGCAATTGGCTTCAACCTTGTTCTCAATGAATCGTCCGTTCTGGCAACTGATTCGGTAGGAAAAGGTTGTAGCCACTGTCAATGCGCACAGCACACGCTAGCGCAGTCGCGGCGATCGAGCCACCCGGGTGGGGGTTGCAGCTTTGCTGGGGGTCAGGCTCAAGATCATTCGGGATCAGGTGAGGGAGTCTCTTTGCAGGTAGCTGGCAGATATCCTCGAACGCCGCGTCTTGCTGCTTCACGGCGTCGAGGATGGAGACGAACACCACTTGATCGTCGTTGACGTCTTGGTTCTCGTCTGAGTAACACGTCCATCGAGGATACGCATCGTCCGTCACCGAGTTGAAATCCGACAGGAACGACAGGCTCAACTCGCCCTTGCATCCGCAGCTGGCTTCCAGGCGATCGCCGTTTCCATCGTTGTAGAACTCTCCCTTCACTTGGTAGAAGACGTTGTAGACGTCACCCGTGAGCTGCACACACGCGTTCTTGATGTTGGAGACTCAGTCGACGGGAACGCACACCGGCAGGATGGCAGGGTCTACACCGAGAGGAACCGGTTTTTTGTCTCCGGTACCACCAATTGGTGGGTCGAGCGGAGCTGACTGAGTCGGACACATGTCTTCGAGCGGTTCAGCGGTGAGGCTTGAGAGCACTGTCACTGGGTCGATGCCTGACGTATCCTCTTCTCTCAAGTAGCATGTCCATCCCGGGTGCGCCTCGCTTTCCACCAAGGTGAACTCCGTCATGAACTTGTCATTGATCGTCGCCTCGCACAGGCACCTTGGGACAATTCGATCGCCGTTTTCATCGTTGTAGTAGCCCCCATCCACGCGATAGAAGATGTTGTAGACTCCATCCAGATTCTGGCGACACGCGAGAGAGACCGAGTCGAGCTGGTCATCTGGAAGGAGCTGGCAGATCTTGGGTGTGGTTCGGAGGTGATGCTGGCTTCGCGTCTCGGCAGCTCCAGCGGCGTCGGCAGAACCGGAGACGGCAACAGCGGCAGCGAGGAGAGGAAGGAGAGCGGCTGAGAGCTTCATGATGACTGGCGCGTCTTGGCGCAGCGCCACTTGGCTTGAGTGCTTGGCTGGCTGGGGCTTGAGTGCTTCAATGAGTGCTTGGGTGGCTGGGACTTGAGTGGAGTGGGGCAAATTGCAGGATGCCGCTCTCGAGCATCGAGGCGGTGAGGAGGAGAAGAAGGCGAGCTAAGAGAGAGAAGCGAGCTGAGAGAGGTCGCGCTTCCAGCAGTGGTAACAGCCCAGCAGCGGCCGTCCAGCGAGTCTGATAGGGCAAGTAAGTAGGCACTGAGCAGCTGGTAGGTGCTGCTGAGCGAGACGATTCGGTAGCTGGTGTCTGGTGGTAGTCATTCGCTTTGTGCGAGAAAGCGTTCACCCGGAGTAGTCGCTGCGCTGTTACGCCTCTGCGGCTGCTTGGTTGACCAGTCACGCGAACTCCCGGCAGCAGCTGAAGCGAACCTTTGTTTTGAGTCCCACCGCAAGCAACGCGCTTGACTCAAGCAGATGATCACAATCAGAACAATTCGATACAAGGTATACTGCAGATTGTACACAACATGTGTGAGAGACTCAGTCTCCTCAAATGCAGCAGGACTCGACGACTGCAGGCGTATGCAGAAGATTCACAGACGATCAAAGCGTTGAGGAGACGACAGGCCGCTCGACTCACCCTCGAGAGGTTGTCGCCAACAACTGCCACGGCAATTCCTCCGGTGTGGGTCGCTTCGAACTCCGCAACTTGCATTGAGTGTGAATGTGGGATCCAACTCGACGCTGTTTTGGGTGGTGATGGTTACTCCGCCGACTACAACAACTCGCCATCGCCGCTCTCAATGATTGTGCACTTCGGCATCGGCGATTCCACTCAAGGAGTAGGGTGTTGCAACAGATTCTACCAGGACACAGTGCGACTCTACGATGAACCCCAGGTTCGACATTACACCGAGATCTCACTTGAGCGCTGACAACTCCGAGCGCGAGGCTTCCGAGCTCTGCCTGCATTCAAAGACGTTCGGGTCGGTAGATTGTCGAGGGAGCAAACGCTGATCCAGACACACGAAGAGTTTGACACTATCGTTCTCCAACGATGTTGCTAGCAGCTACTTCTGCTGATATCATCGAAATCCAGACTGGATTGCGAACAGCTTAGTGTATATGCCAGCTGTATCGCTGAGAATTGTATCGCTGAGAGCTGAGAACTCTTAGCGAACCGCGGTCTGTGTCTTAATCCTCCCTCTCAACACTGTTGAACGTTGTCAAACGCATGTTGGACTGCCTTGTGGAACATCGAAACCATGAATACCGCTGGAGCGCTTTGGTCGGCTTGATCACAGCGCGCGCTCCTTTGCTTCGCTCATTTCGCGTGGGAGTGGATTCTGGATTCTGGGTGCGGCAGGAGAATACCCACCCGCTTGCCCGCTTTGAGCTGGTTCCACTCACTCTTCAATCACCTATCCAGTGCTCGAGTCTCCCTCTTCTCGTTCAAGTCGTCATGGGGAACAGCGTCTCCACCGAGGGCGAGTTCGCCGACATCGAGCTCAATGCGCTGTCGCACCCGCTCGTGGCTATCGACTCAAAGTTCGTGCGCTCTGCCGATATCACACGCCTGCTCATGGACAACGCGGTGTCGCCGCATTCGAAAGATCTCGTGTTCAAAGACCCAAAGTCGCGCAAGGCAGTCCTACGCGCAGGACCGGAGCACGATCTGCGGACGCTGCTGGACGCCGACAAGGTTCCGATCGTGGACGTAGCGAAGAAGAAGAGCGTGAGCAGCGTCTACTACGTGTACCCCGCAGGCGCCTCTCCTGAGAGGGACGCTGCAGGCTACGTCGCGGCGGAAGATGACGAGTCGCAGCTGTTCCAGATCTTCTTCAAGATTGGGTGGCGCACCGAGACCGAGAGCCGAGACACCGTCGTGCGCGTGGACTTGACGGACCGAACGACCGGCGAGCGGTGCCGAATTGGCTTGGAGGGCGACTGGCGCTCGCACAGCGCGGTGCTCTGGCTCGACCGCCTCGCGAGCAACGAGCGTTCGCCGGTGGCGAGGATCTTCAAGCCTGTGCGCGCGCCGCGCAGCGACTACTACGTGGAGATCGCACCGAGCGTGGATACGGCGCTGGTGCTGTCAATCTGCGCCGTGCTAGACGAGGAGTTGAAGCGCGAGCAGCGACCAGAGCTCGAGTCCCCGGCCGAAGTGCTCAAGAACTCGACGACGTTCATGTTCAGCTTGTAGGGAGGCGCGCTGGCTGACAAGCTTAGGTGCTGCGCTGCATCCTCGAACTGCTGGAGGCCGAGTGGGGTTTCAGGTTTTAGGAGAGCAAAGAAGCGATGTGGTCTTCGAGATCGAGGACAAGGATTTTGGATGACAAGTTTGCTGTTAAGGGATGAATCGAACGGAGCGGATCTCGTGACCCCGAACAAGCGCTGCCACTCAGCTTGACCCGTCGGGATCGTTGTGACTCGAGCAAATGCTCGCGCTGTCCTCGGCTCGACGATGCCTCGATCTCGCTTCAAGGTCGGTGTGAGTAGCGAGCGAGCGATCAGTCGATGTCGTTCGTCGTGAAAAAACCGCGAGTCTCCGCGTATTTTCGATTCGACTCCCTCTCTCGTTTTCCAATATTCACAGTCGAAAAGCGGACTGACACGTGGCGTGTGTGACACACATTAAATCGCGTGGTCCACGCCGCCAATGTATTGCTGCGTCGTGTGGGGGACGGTAGTGTGTCGCGCAGGATCGCCCTCTCGCTCGCTCTCGAGGTCCATTTCCGCATTTTCACGGCAACAAGCAAGCGAGCGCGCGAGCGCC